>WAAB01007890.1:0-96462 GCA_013389865.1 Piaya cayana
TTCACCCTCATCCTGTCAGCACACACTCTTGTAAAAAGTCCCTCACCAGTTTTCCTGTAGCCCCTATCAGGTACTGAAAGTCCTGTCTAAGTTCTCCATGGAGCCTTCTCTTTTCCAAGCTGAGCAACCTAGTTCTCTCAGCCTGTTCTCATATCAGAGGTGCTCCATCTCTCTAATCATCTTTGTAGTCCTACTCTGGACCCATTCCAACAGTTCCATGTCCTTTTTATGTTGAGAATTCCAGAACTGGACACAATACTCCAGATGAGGTCTCACAAGAGTGGAGTAGAGAGGCAGAATCACCTCCCTTGACCTCCTGGCCATGCTCCTTTTAATGCAGTCCAGGACATTGTTGACCTTCTGGGCTGCGAGTGCACATGGCCAGCTCATGTTGAGCTTCTCATTAATCAGCACCCCAAAGTCCTTCTCTTCAGGGCAGCTCTCAATCACATCGTCCTCCATCCTGTGCTGACTCTGTGGATTGCCCCAACCCAGGTGTAGGACCTTGCACTTGTCCTTGTTGAACCTCATGAGGTTCTCACAGCCCCACTTGTCCAGCCTGCACAGGTCCCTCTGGGTTGACATCCCATCTTTCTGGTGTGGGAACTGCACCTCTCAGCTGGGTGTTATCTGCAAACTTGCACCGATCTCACTCTCTATATCATTGATGAAGATATTAAACAGCACTGGTCCCATTAAACACCCCTGAGGGGCACCACTTGTCATGGGTTTCCATCTTGACATGGAGCTGTTGACCACTACCCTCTGAATGCAACCATCCAGTCAATTCCTTCTCCACCAAACAGTCCATGCATCAAATCCCTATCTCCTCAATTTAGAGAGAAGGTTGTTGGGCTACAGAGATGCTCAGAGGGCTGGAGCACCTCTCATCTGAGGACAGGCTGAGAGAGTTGGGCTTGTTCAGCCTGGAGAAGAGGAGACACCAGGGAGACCTCATAGTGACCTTCCAGGTACCTGAAAGGGGATACAAGAAAGCTGGAGAGGGACTGTTTACAAAGGCTTGTAGTGGTAGGATGAGGGGCAATGGGTATAAACTAGAGGGGGGCAGATTTAGACTAGACATAAGGAAAAATTTCTTCACTATGAGAGCAGTGAAGCCCTGGTTCAAGTTGCCCGGGGAGGCTGTGGCTGCCCCATCCCTGGAGGTGTTCAATGCCAGATTGGATGAAGCTTTGAGCAGCTTGATCTGGTGGCCGGGGGGTTGGAACTGGATGATCTTTAAGGCCCCTTTACAACCCAAACTATTCTCCAAGTCTATGATGTGAGGCTTTACAGCAGCCCCATTGCCCCCCTCACTTTGGGTGTCTGTCCTCCAAAAGTCGCCGGTTCCCCGGCCGGGGCGGCCTCGGGGCGGGGGCGGGAGCCCCCTGATCGGTGCTGCCGGTGCTGCCGCTCCCCCCCCCCCCAACTCCCCCCCCCGTTCGGGGAGGGGTTTCCCCGCGGCGGCGGGGCTGGCGGGCGGGCGGGGAGGCGCCGCGGCGGCGGTGGCAGCGCCCGGCCCGGGAGGATGCGCTGAGGAGGCGCCGCTCCCTCTGCCGCCGTGCACGGGCGGCGGGCGGCTGCCCCTCGCCTCGCCCGCCCCGCCGGTGAGCTGGGACCGGGACCGGGGAGGGGGACGGCGGGGGGGACCCGGGGAAGAGCTGACACCTGTCGGTGCTGCGCTTGGGGCGAGGCGGGATGCGGCGGAGCCGGGGCGGGGGGCGGCGGAGCGGAGCGGAGCGGTGTGCGGGGCAGCGGAGCCTTGTACGGGACAGCGGAGCGGTGCGGGGCAGCGGCGCTGGTCCTTGCGGGAGGCAGCGGAGCGGTGCGAGGAGCGGTGGAGCCCGTGCCGTGCGGGGGGCGGAGGGGAGATGCGGGGTCGTGCGGTGTGAAGGGGGCAGCGGAGCGATGGGATGCGAGGCGGGGGGCAGCGGAGCGGGACGGGGAGTGCGGAGAGGGTGTGGAGCAGTGCGGACCCTGCTGGGAGAAGCGGAGCGACGGGGTGTGTGGGACATCAGAGCGATGGGATGCAGGGGACACTGGAGTGACGCGATGTGGGGGGCAGCGGGGCGATAGGATGCGGGAGGCAGCAGAGCGATGGGATGCGGGAGGCAGCCGGGCAATGGGATGCGGGGGCAGCAGAGAGGGATGCGGGAGGCAGCGGGGCGATAGGATGCGGGAGGCAGTGGGGCAATGGGATGCGGGAAACAGCGGAGCGATGGGATGCGGGGGCAGCAGAGCAATGGGATGGGGGGGCAATGGGATGCAGGGAACAGCAGAGTGATGCGGTGAGCAGCGGAGCGATGGAATGTGGGGGACATCAGAGAGATGGGGTGCAGGGGCAACAGAGTGATGCGATGCAGAGGACAGCGGAGCGATGGGATGCGGGGCACAGTGGGGCGATGCGGTGAGCAGCGGAGCGATGGGATGTGGGGGACATCAGAGCAATGGGATGCAGGGGACAGAGGAGTGAATAGGGTGCGGGGGACAGCAGAATGATAGGATGCGGGTGGCAGCGGGATGCTGGGATGCCGGGGCAGCGGGGCGGTGCGGTGCAGGGCTGTGTGGTGCGGTGTGGAGCAGTGCGGGACCCTGTAGGGGCAAAGTGGACCAGGATCATGCGGGAGGGAGAGGGGTACGGGAGCTGGGAAAAAGTGCTTAACTTTCACGCCTGACTGTGGGGAGTTGTGGAAGAAGGAAAGGTGGAAAGTGCACCTCTGCGTTGGCTTGTTTCTCCAGGTCCTTATTTGTTCAACTCAAGGATGTTAAAGAAAACTGTGCTCTCCTTAAAAAAAAACCAAAAAACCCACCAACTTGTTCAGCAACCGAAAAGGCTTATAGAGGAATCCCGATGAATGAGCAGAGTGCTGAGGGAGCTGTTGGTTTGTGGTCTGTGATCACCTCAGCTGTTTGTTTATTCCCTTTGTGTTTTTTTTTTTTTCCCCAAGGAGACTTTTGAGGCAAGGAAGTGGGTAACAAAGCACAAGTTTGAGACAATGATGCTTTTGCTTGCAGCCTAGCTGAATTGGGTAAAAGAACCCTGAAATCCTGCTTTTCCCATCAGATAGCAAATACCACACATATGATTACTTGGAGAGAAAGAAAGAACCTACTTTGCTCTGTAAATGAGGACTATGTTTTGCTCTGAGCAAGGGGTGTGAATATTTTCCTACTGCCAAATGAACATACCACAAAAATTTTCTTTTCATCTGGGATAGAGCAGGGTTTGTGGATCTCTGAATATAGCTACAGTTGCAGAGGGGCGTTAGGTTAGACTGTAGAATTAACCCCTCAAGCCACCATCAGCAATATACAGAGAGAAATTTGTTTCCATTAGTCTTTTCCTGACTGAGATCTTTACTGCAGTTGTATAGTTAGCGGTATGGTGAAGGAAGCCCTCCTGGCTATAGGTTCAGAGCTCATTGAAGGACCCTGAAGTTGGTGTTCACGCCTGGAGCCTGGCTTTTTGCACAATGCCTCCTTATGAGTAGCCTGAAAATTAAGGTGAAGTGAGAAAAACTGCCTACACTCAAACAGGCTCAAGCCAGTGTTTTCCATCTCTTAGATTTAATGAACAACGAATTTTGTGCCCGGAAAAGAATCCAACTCACAGCTCAGCATTTCAATAATTAATATTCCATTTTAAGAAATGTTTCACAGTCAACATTATGATTACTGTGAGAAAACAAGCAAACACGGAATGACTTGACCTGGTTTCCTTGCTTTCCTGATCTAACCTGACAATTTGTCAATCAAGTGGAATTTCCTCTGACATCTCTGATATATTACTTTAGCAGAAGAAATGAATGTGCAGATATAGTTACTACTTCCCTCCTTTCTCACAATGATCTCTTTGTATTAAGCAACAGGCTTTTGCATAGCTCTGGTATCAACTTCTCAGTATCACTGGCTGAAATTGCTCCTTCTCTCTCATTTCTGAAATAAAGCCCCTGCGTTTCAACCTATTTAACCACATCTGTCTGTTTTGGAAGGGTCAATCACAAAAGCCTCAAGCCAGGGCAGATCCTACCTCATGTAAGGCAGGAGGAGCCTTGCTGTGACTTCAAGGAAACCAGCATCTGCCTCTCGGCAACAGCCCTTCTCTTTGCTCCTTAGACAGATGTATCCTCTCTGGAAAAATCTGTAAATTAATCAATTTCCTATTTTTTCCATCTTCAAAGGAAGACTTCATTGCTGACCTAGGAAAACTACAAACCAATAACAACCAGGTAGAATGAAAAAGAGGGGTTGATACTGACAGGTCCTTTAAAACCTTATCTCAGCTGCCTGTTTCGGTCTTTATGGCTCCTTGATTGCAAGTCTTTAGGGGCTGAGATCAGCACTATTTCACAGCTTGGAGAGAACATGACCAGTACCATCCTCTGAAGAAGCTGTGGTTCAGCAGGATGAGCCCCTGCTCTTATCAGGGTGCACTGACTGATCCTGCAGCGTTTGCCACAGAGTAGTATTCATGTCTGCATAGGACTGGGAGAGAATAGTCCAAGTCTGTTGAGACCACCTGAATTTTCACCTGAGATCTGTTTTTGACATACATGTGCCTAAACTGCACGTGTGTAAATGTTTAGGAGACCTCTAGGTCTGGAAGGTGCTTGTTAATTCGTTGGCAGGAAGACTCACAGCCCTTTTAATGCATATCTGTTTTCAGCGTTAATGACTCATTAAAAAGAAAGGATACTGCTTTTTAATTTTTTAAAATAATTTCTTTATTTTTAGCTGTGTGTTGTCCTCACCCTCCATCATGCCCATCCCAACTGTGACAGCACACAGTGTTCTCGTATCCTCCATCTCAGGCTGGGGCAACTTCCCATACTCAGAAATTCAATTCAGATGACAGAATTTTTACTTCCTAGAGAAAATCAGCTTCACTCTGGTGTTAGGTTGTGATGTAGTGACGCCTATGGTTATGCTGTTAGTTACCAATAGGGAATGTTAAAAATCACCTCATGGTCTTTGTTTTCTTTGGAGTATTTAGCAGGGTTGTGTTTGCTTGTTTTTAAAATCTAACATTCTTGCTGTGTTGGGTTTACTAAATTCCCTACTAAATGTTCAATATTGCATCCCATTAGAGCACTCATAGCATTGTATTGCAATTTCCCCAAAGTTACAAGGAAAGATCTAGCTTATCTTTTAAGTAAATACTGTTCTAGTTAACCATACCTTATCTCTTATCCTATTCTGCTACCTAGAAATGAGCCCAGTGTGATAAACTACCTGGAACATTCACAGTACCAGAAAGACAATCCATTTCTCACGGGATTTCCATCTAACAATCACCTGTTTTGTTGTTGTTTTAAGACACTTTTTTCCCCACTCATCTGCTTGTGTGACTGTGGCCTGAATTCAGGACCATCAAGAAATACCTATGGAAGAGTAGAAAGAAGCTCAGGAAGCAGTTTCCATTTGTCACCAATGTCCATGGGTGCTGTTGGGTAAGGGAAAATCATGACATGAAATCGAGGGATGAGAGAAGATGCCAGAAACAAAACCATTTTGTTTTGAGACCCTTTAGTAACAGTTGCTCTGGATTAGAAGGAATGGTGTACTTATTTCTAAGGTGCTGGCTTTGTAAGGTTGTTTTGAGAAACTGAAGCCAATGAAAGGTTCATTGCGTGAGCAGAGCTCAGAAACTGTTTGCTCAGCACAGGCATTTCCGATCCCAAAAGCAAGTTCTTGGATGAGAGAGTATTTGCGCAGTGAGTACCAGAAGAGATACTTCTAAAAACATTTAACAGCTTGTTGAGACTTATCTCTAATTTTGATGGGGCTGTTTTCTTAATGAGGTCCTCTCACATCAATTAGCTGCTGAATACGATGTTTAAAAAAAATCCAAAGTTTCTCTTGGCACACAGTTCTATGAGGACTCTGTGGAGATTTCCATGATACTGAGGTCTATCAGCATTCAGAGGAGCTGGCTTAGTCATTCTTCCCATCTGCTCTACTTCTTCCTCCCTCCGCTGATCCACACATACTTCCTGGCTGCCTGCTACTCATCCCTGTCTCCGAACATCCTGGCTGGCTGCCTGGCTCTCCTTCCTTGCTTTACCTATCCCTTGTGGCATCTTCTGCGAGGAAGTACAGGTGGTTTAGTGCTGAGATCAAAGATCTGGAAAAACTTAGCTTCTCTAAAGCAGCCAGGAAAAAGAGAAGGAAAAAAGAAAAAAACTCACCAAGGAAGCACCCATAGCAAGCAGCATTGCAAACATCATTTGTGACAAACTTCGAGTTAAGTAGCCCCCAAATCCTGAGATTGGTTTAAAAATTGTGGTAGTTAAACACAGGCAAATTTAGTTCTTTTTCCTTCTTTGAATATTTATGAGTTAAGTTTCTAGCTCATTTTCAGAAACAGGGCTAGTAGGAACTTGGACAACTACAGTGCACTGGAAGCTGAGGTTTGTGTGTAGTCATGATGCTTCGGAACCTGGGGATGCAAGAAGAGCAACGGGTCCCCAGTGCCTCACTGTGCAGCATCAGGAATCAAGGAAGCTGAGTTTGAGTGATCTGCCAGTACTATGCCCTTTGCAAGCCTTTGTTTTCTAGTGTTGCTAGTCCACAGATGAATGTTTGAGAAATTCCACAGAGCAATATTTACCCCAATAGCTTCTTTGGAGCAGGAAGAGTGAAAACTGCAGCTCCATGAGAAGTGAGTGGCGAGAGGCAGCATGGTCTGGAAATAGCAGCCTCCTACCCCTTTTCATTCTCCCAAACTATGTGCTGTGTCTCATGCTGAAATGCCTGCTCCTCCACATCGACAGTCATTTCATCGCGCTGCTCTCTGAGAGAGATCGACATCTTTTGCAGAGCGCTTACTGCTGAGGAGAGGAAGGCAGCTTTGGCCTGTGGAGAGCAGAACTCAAGTACTGTGTGGGTGGCTGAAGACAAGAGCTTCTGAAACGAGGGAACAGAACAGATCTCTAATCTCCAGACTCTGACACATATCACACTTTTCTCAGTTGCTTAGGGAAGAGATTTGCATCCAAAAAGAAGTGGGAGGCTTAAATAGGAGTTCATACATGCACGCATTTATCTTCTGTGGTCCATGCGATAATTTACATTTCGCTAGTCCCATGGAACCCACAACACTTCGTAAAATGCATCCGTTACAAATGTGCAATCAAGGAAAACAAAGAAGCTGTCCAAGTTCCCATCCACAGTATCCAAAAGCTGAACAGGCCCTCATGGAAACAGGGAGGCTGCAGGGTGTCACTGAAGTAACCAGTTGTGTCAAGCTGCTGTACCAGCGTCCCACCCTCAGCAGAGATACCTGGCATGGTTCTGCTTCTGGATTGCCCACCTATGTGACCTGAAGTGCTTCAAAACTAAGCCATAACTCCATCCTCCTGGGATTGTAATGTAAGACCAAGGCATAGAAGTGTTGGATCCACAGGAGCACCTGGCTGTAGAAAATGCTGACTGACGTGTCCTTGCAGGGACATGCACATTCTGGTACCATGTGAGCGACTCCTTCATGGTTTCCTCTACCACGACAACCATAGCTCTGTTCTAGATGCCTGTGCACCTGCCTAGGATGAACTGACAGCCCAGTCTGCTGCAGAGAATTAGTCCTAATAAGGCACACTTTCTTCTTCTGGGTGGAAACATTCCTTGGACCTGTCTGTTTATTGGGAATTGCTGAGCAGGGTTTGCTGTGCCTTGTTGAAATTTTCCACTTTGCAAAAATCAAGCATTAGGTCATTGCTTCTCCTGCCTAACACCATTCTTATGCACACCCTGTCCCAGTTTTCTTGTAATCAATAACAGGGGGTTCTTTTTGGAGCACACACAAAGACTAGACTCCTTGAATGAAGAAAAGTTTGCGTTTATCCAGAGGCTTTAGTGGAGTGATGCCCAGGGCTGAACTCCTGGTTTGTTTGAGACGCTATCTGAAATCAGTGGGAGCCACACGTTCACTGCAATCGGGTGGGCAAACTCCCAGAGCTTTGTGTTTGCAGATCTCCTGCATGCAAGGCTGAGCCTGCAGAGTTGCACTGGGGACGCCTCTCTAGCCATTTAAATATGAAGCTAGTAAAGACCCTGGGATTGTCCCATTGAAATAAGAAGGGGAGGGATCCCGTTTCTGTGGTGCCAGAAAAATGATAAATTTGCACACAGGGCAGTGGTTTAAGGTCAATTTCTGCTGCCTATCTGCTCTTACTTGTTTCAAGGAACACCTTCAATGTGGTATTGTTAGGCTGTTATCATAAAAATTCCACAAGTGTTTAGTGGTGGAATGATTAACTCGGGAAGCCTGGGAGGGGAGGAGGGAGGAGGCTGTCCTGCAACCCCTGCTATTCTAAGAGAAGACCTGGCACTCGAGGTCAGGTCTCCCTCTGCCTTGCAGTTGTCTCCAATACTGGGACAACTGGGAGAGAAGGGGTGATGCTTTCAGAGCAGGACACATCTCAGAATGAAAGTGACCTGATGTTGAAGGTGCTTCTGCCTCCCAGGAAAGTGTTTGGGGCTTGGGGCCTCTGAAACGGGAGGCTCCTTTGTCAAATGGACAATCGGCAGACTGCTAGGATTGCACCCCATGGATGGTTCCTATTTCTGTATTGCTGATAAAGCACATTTGCTTTAAAAACATGTACTTGGCAATTCGTGATGGATTCATTCAACACATGGTATGGCCAATCATGACCCAGGAGAGACAGTCAGGCTGGGCTTCCCCCACACCCAACTGGCCAGAATTGCTGTGTAACATTTTCCTTCTGTTCCCTGATGCTGGTTGTCCTCTGGTGAGTGGTGAGACCATCCTATTAGGACAGACTGTGTCCTTGTGGTATAGAAACTCTAAACACACAACATACTTCAGATACTTTCCAAGGTGGGAGAGGAGCCCAGAGAACATGTTTTGATGCCTGGGCTTTTGACCCATGCCAAGCAGAACA
This sequence comes from Piaya cayana, assembly GCA_013389865.1. Classification (NCBI taxonomy): domain Eukaryota; kingdom Metazoa; phylum Chordata; class Aves; order Cuculiformes; family Coccyzidae; genus Piaya; species Piaya cayana. Next base: position 8,907 of record WAAB01007890.1, read on the forward strand.
GGTGGAAATTCATCCATTTGTGTGTGGTGATATGTGGGGAGCCCTTGATATGGGAGAAGGGCTTGGTCTCACTAGTGAAACTAGTTCTGTCACTCCCATAGTTGTATCTCCTCGTATTTTAATTGGTGGTGCGACTCCTAAAGAGGCAGAGCACAACCAGCCCATTGAAGTAGTTCCTAAATCAATTGTGCTTTACTGAGAAGTGCAGCAGGGCTCTCTAAGTCCAGTGTAAGAGCGGCCAGCCAGTGTCACTGGTCTCTGAGACCTGAAACTTCTCAGTCACTGTTAAGAGCAGCACATGTACACACTGCTGCATGGGAAGGGGAGGAGGACAAAGTAATAATGTGGTGCCCAGCCGATGCCCAGCTGATCCTCTTCAGGTGATTTGTGGGTTTTGGGTTTCTCTCAGAGAGATAAAGCAAGAGAGGCTGTCCAGCTGTGTTGGTACTCCTGGAGCCAGAGATGAAGATGGTTATCAAACTGAGGCAAAGGAGGGCAGATTAATTTTGGAAATGGAAGAGGGGTAGATTGGGAGAGAGCACATTGAGCAAGTGGGTTGCAGGCTGGACTAACCAGCAAAACTTGGTAAAATGAGACAAGAATATATAAGCAGAGAAAGGCTTCACTAGAGCAATTTCCAGACTGTTTAAATTGCAGTAAAGGCTCATTACATAGTCTCAGTAGCTGTGCCTTGTTTTTAAGAGACTAAACAGTATTGTGGAAGGCAGGGTGTTAGCTTGTGTTTCCTCTGGTGTCCGCCAAAGAAGATAATCTCATCTATTAGATAGATAAAGTGAGTATTTCCTTTTTAGAGAATAAATACATTCCAGTAGATTTTCATACTGGAATCACTGAAGTCTCCAGCAATCTTGAGGAGAATTTTTTTGTGGTTTTAAGTATGGCTTTGTGAGGCTCTGAGTAGTTCTTCCACACTTCAGTCCTTAAGTGATTTCCTATTCAATTACAGCTTTCAGTAGCTGAGCCCCAGGGACTGATGTCCCCTCTTAGACCACTGTAGTACCGAGTTTCCCAAAGCTTTGGAGAAAAGATTAATCTTGGGTCAGTTAAAGCCAGAAGTCCTTTGCTGAGACTGGAAAAGCAATGAATGTGGTTTTAATTCATTGAGTAATGTGTGGATTCTTATATGCCACTATCCAGACATCTGAAGATACTCAAAATAGCAAGTAGCCTGGCTTGGATTCCAACCAGTGGCCGTGTGGTACCTGGTTCACTATCTCTTATACCATTTGGTTTCTCACTGAGAAGTGACTTAGTGTAATAACTGTTCTTATTACATTCAGGTTTTTCCAAAGGAGAGGTTGAAGGTAGATGAGTTCTTGCTGAATTTTCATGGGTTTAATAGCAGTGATTTTGTTATGTGTAGTGGGCTAAAAAAAATTATTCTTAGAGTATTGGATAGTATGGTATCGGATGCTCTCTGATTTCCATACAAGGGACAAGCAGTGAGTGTAGTAATGAATTTTTAAGGGGCAAAACATCAACCTCTCCGAAGTTGGTTTGATCATTGGTTAGGAACGAAAATTACCAGACAAGAATTAAACCTTCTGAACTGAATCCTGGGGATGGAGATGTGATTTCCAGCTTCCCTACTTTGCAATAAGCATGGCCTGTGGCATGAGAAGAAACCGCTGAATGCAACATACAGTTTTTCCTCTATCACTGTTCTTGAATAAAATCAGTGTGCAGTTAATCCAGTGTTATAAATCTTGGTAGAAAGGCCTCCAGAGCAGGTAGATTTGTTTAATCACTTGGGCTGGAATCCAAGTCACTGGACGATATAAAATATATACACTAGTGTCATTCACTTCACTGAAAACACCTTTTTCCCATCCAAGGAAATAGCTGTGGCTGGCATGAATACATATTTGGCAAGCTGTAGGACTAAACAAATTTCTCAGAAAATCATTTTTGGCCGAGGTACTGACTGTATTTCAGCACTGTAACTTCTCAAGCTCTTCAGCTAAGACTCTGACAGCGTAATCATAAGAAATTAGTGAATCACTCCTTGAACTGATGGGATCCTTACCTCTGCTCAGCAGACTCCTCCATCCTGATACCATTACAAGTATTACTTTCAGTTTGGACTAAGCCTTTGCAAAAAATCACTTCTTTTGTGCCGTCTGTAAGAAATGTAGAGTAATGTAATTCTAAGTTATCCTTCTTTCAGCCTAATTTGTCTCCTTTGTGTCTTGACCAGTGGCTTCTTTAGCAGCAATCTTATTCTTTGATGTTTTGAACTGTGCCTCAGTGAGCATGCCGATCTTGCTCAAATAAGGCTGTACTTTTTTATTTTCTTATTTTCGAAATATCATTAGAATTCTTGCATGGAAGAATTTCAGTGTGTCCTACCTTCAGCAGGTTTTATGTGGCTTACTCTAGGAATACAGTTTTTCATCATGAAAAGAGTCAGATTGCAAGGTAGCTCAGCTAAGAGCTTGGGGTAGGTTTGGAACATTACTTACCTCAGTAATTCACTAGGGATGCTGCAAGCTCCATCCTTAGCAAGATCGAATCCCATCTGGTGTAGAAAATTCTATGGACTTTCACAGTAGGAGTTTCTGCAGCAAGCTTTCAGTAATGTGCTTTCACACAGGTTGCTGCCAGTGTTGTTTTGGTTGCATGTTCTGACTCTGTTGTATTTTCTCTTCCAGGTACTTTTAGGATTTGAGAGTTTGCATGACATATCAGCAACAACGTGAACATCTGCAGCAAGGACAGTTTTCTGAAGTGACATCCATTGATGTGATTGAAGGTAACATGCCTTCTTCTTCCATTGCCCTGTACTTGCCATTTATACCCCCAGAGTCTTGTCCTCTGGCTGGGCATCCCCTTTGCTGCCCATCCTGCTTGGTGAGGTGAGAACAGGGTCAGGTCTCTGTACGGTGCATGTCTGAGAGTCCTCCAGGCTGATCCTTGCTTCAGGTAACACCTACTCCCAACCATAGCTCATCCTGTCCCATAAAATGTGGATTTGCCTCAGAAATCTTTGCTCACATCACACAACTTGCCTGTTTTCCATAACCTCCTAAGCGCTTCACGGGGTTGGATCCTGAAGCTAGTCCTCAATCAAATACTGTTTTGCCACTAGGAATTTTACAGGTCGGTTTCGCCCTCTGTTCAGAAACTAAAATAAAAATGTGTGTACTCTTTCTGAGCACTTTTTCATGGTAAGTGGTTTAGCACTTGTCAACCTATATCTTGCTCTGTATGTTGCTGACCTTGTTAGTGCCATCACCAACAGCAGAAAGTGGGCTGTGCATTTGCTTTGTGCCTCTGGAAAAAGATCAGGATAGCACGGTCCCCCAACTGTAGCAGTTGCATTTAAGATAATCTTTTCTAAATGTAGGATTTGCACAGAAGATATTTTGCTTTTCCCCCTTAATTGGTATATTTGAGCTTAATTAAATGTAGGGGGAGTAAATGCATTTCTTAATTCACTGCTACCAGAATTTGTAGGTTCAGAGTTAGTGACTCATCTATCAGAAAAGAGTTTATTCTTTGTTTGTAAATGCTATTTATTGCCTTGTAATGCATCACTATGGCTACTGTATGTCACTAGTGATAACAGCACCTACCCTACATAAAATGAATGCAAGACCAAATTTACAAGAGATACAGTTCTTATAATGACGTGTTTGTGCCAGTCACTTTTCTGTTGTATACAAGCACTTCTCACATAAAAGCAGCAGTAAAAGTGGTTCAATATTTCTCCATCAAAACTGTCTGAAAAATAAAAATTCTCCTGCGCATAAATTGTATTGTAGGTAAAGAAGCCCTAAGCAGCACCCAACCGCCCTTTTCAGCTTTTGTGGGTTTATAAACAGTTTGGTGGTGTCCTACAGGTGTTTTCTAAATTTAAGATGAGCTGATTTGCAGTGGCATTCTCACTTATTTTACTTCTAGCTATTTTTAATGTTAAATAACTGGTTAAGCTTGTTAGAAACATCACTGATTTCACAGCCCATATAGATTCTTCTGTTTTCCTTTACCGTTTCTAACTGGAGACTGAGAATAATTAATCTATTCCAGTTACAGCCTAATTCTTTTGCCAATTGCATGGCCCTATGTTCTTTTCTGAGACACATCAAGTACAATCACTGCTGCCATTCTATTCAGTCAAACCCTTCAGTTGCACAGATTTTGTGAAATGGCCTGGGCTTCAACAGCTTGGGAGCTGATTCACTGAGGCATCTGCTGAAACACTGGCGGGACTGTCACCATTTCCCTAGCCAGAATCACTTGTCTTTGTCATTTAGAAATAATCTGCAGGGTGAAATGTGGTCTTAGGTAAGCATGGAGCCCATTATTGCTCAATAATAGAATTTCACAAGGTCTTAACAACATCTTTGAGCTCATATGACACATTTGACAGTGCATGTGTAGATGTATATCTCTAAAGTCCTATGGAACAAGGATACAAAAGTGTTTTAAACACATGGTATGTATTGAAAGCTACTAAAATAAACCAGTCAGCTGTGGGAAACTGCAGAGGTCTGCCGCTGGCTAGCAGGGGCCAATTGCTAGCACACACAGCAGTGAGTAGCCACTCCATGGTAGTCGAGCCGAAGACTTCATAAACCCTGGCCTCCCCAAAGCTTTATTTCCAGCCGACACACACTTTGTTATTTCCCATTCCCTGCAACTCAGGACAGCTGGGGATGGAGCATTGAATCCCCCAAGGGATCCAAAATGGAAGAGGTTCAACTTGGACATGGTCAGAACCCGGATCCTGTGCTCCTCCAGGCTGATGACTGGGTCTGGCTAGCAAGTGGGGTGAAAGCCCTCAAATCAAATCTTCCCAAGGAGTTGGAGTGGGAAAGTGGGGTCCAGCTATGGCCCAGCATGGTCATTCACAGAGACAATGCTGAAGGATCAGCAGAAGGTATGGAAAAGGGTCTCTCTTGGACCAAGACAAGAACAGGACCAGGACAGGGAAGGCAGGAAAGAACTACATGAGCACCAGGAGTGATCAAAGGGAGAAGGCAACAGAGGGAGTGCTGCTTTGCTTTTGGGCTGGGAAGAATCCAAGGGCACAGCTCTGTCCTCTTCAGTACTGTCTTGGGGTGTAGGAACAGCTGGCATAGCTGGGCCTGGGGTCACCACTCTAGGACAGGGTCTCTCATTTCCACATCACCAGTCTGTCAGTGTTGTCATCCATGGATGCACACTAGATGCTGCAGGAATAAAAGCATGTGTCCAGAAAATAAATGTATTTTACTGATTGGGTGGTTTGTGTTATCCCTGGGGAGGGGTACAGGTCCAAGCAAGAGCAAGGAGCTGAAATCTCTTTTCCTAGCAGGCAGAATCCCTTTTCTACTGTGCTGTGGCTATGGGAGGATTCAGTCTGTGTGACCTGGGAGTCGTGCAGATGGGGTGTTTGGTTCAGACTTCTACTGCATTTTGGAGCCTGGTTCTGCTCTCCTGTTGTGCTCGTGTTGTTTAATTCAGTGCTGACTGGGTTGAAGGCTGGTGCTTCAGGGCTTTTCCCCAAGATGCCCATGGAGTTGGGGCCTGGCCCTCAGCTGAGCTCAAGTGTCTCCTGGGTCTGCCGTGCTGTTTTTAAAATATGGTGCAGTGGGAGTGAAAGTCTCTGCAATATCACGCTGCTCTGTGCTACAGCTAATTAAAGTCATTGTGAAGAGTTTTCTAGTAATTGTAGGTATTGTAAAATTTAGTTTTGTGGGGTAATTGGTAATGTAAGCCTGAAACAAGTTATCCGTAAGATGTTTTAGTTTGCATTTCTCAGTAGGAGCAGTTTGACAAAGAAGGCTTTTGTGTGTGAAGCAGGACCAGAATTAATGGCAGCATTTAGTCATGCCTAAAGGGGGGCTTGTTGTGGCAGGACAGTGTAATTGAGGATACCTACTTTGTGCTGCAGGAGGCTCTGGCAGCCAGTAGCTGCTGTAGCTGACAGTGACCTAGGGAGAGTGAAAAATCCAGGGCCAAACATATCCAGGGCTGATGTACTCCCATCCGAGATGAACATGGCTCCTTTAGTCTGTAGGTCAAAGAGAGCGGTTCAGGCTCTATTTGCTCCTACACATTTAATATGCATTAGGAAGTTTTCAGACATCCTCAAGTTTTTCAGTAGAATGCTATATCTATAAATCTCAAGTGTGAGGAAAATCCTAATGCTGAAAATCCTAATGCGCAGCTACCCAGCCATGGGCTGTGCTGAACTTGCTGCGGCTGCCTCTCAGCACTCTGCTCAAGGTGCCAAGTGCCCAGCAGAACAAGGAGAGCATGAGGGCCAATGCCGTAGAGCTTTGGGTGCCAAATGGCACAGGGGAATGTCTAATGGGCACATAACCAGATTAGGTTCCTAAGTTCCTGATGTAAAGGAGATTTAGGTGCCAAACCTTCCCTGATGCTTTTGAAAATCCCACTCAACACTTCACTGAACACTCAGGCAAGTAAAGGTTACTGAAAATCTGGCCCTTAGACACCAGTACAGCTGGTATGTCTGGAATTAACAGTTTAAAAAGAAGTGCTGGCTCATAACTAAATGGAATAAACATCTAAGAAGAGCAAATATTAAAGATGTTATGAAGAAACAGAATGAAAATTTAACTCAGGGCTAATATTTCCATGAGTAACTTCTTTTGGTCAACAGACACAACTTATGAGCTCATACATTAGCAATGATATGGTATGTAGGAGGGCTCTTATTTTCCTGCTTATGACTCTGGGAGTCCATGGGTGTCCTCTCTGCTAGAGGAGGGCAGCTGGGGCCAAGACCCTCGTCTGCATGACAGCATGAATTGGGGCACAGTTGGCTTGGAGGACCAAGGAAACACTTTTTAGGAGGGCTATTTAGAAAGGACAATCTGTAACACAATTATTGTAACAAGCATGAAAATCTAGTCTTTTGTTAAATTAGCTGTGGTGCCAAAGCTCACAGCTGAGTTTTACAAATCTGATTTAATATTCGCAGCATGACAGAGGTGATGAATACACGGGAACCGGTGATGGAGGAATTTGCACTCAGCCAGACTCCTGAGGAAGAAGGAGGCTCTTCAAGCCAGGTAACTTTACAAAAACTGGGAAGTATTCTGAGTTGTGCTTCAAAAGCAATGTAACACAACCAGTAACTGTCATATGTATAGATGATAAATTGCAGAGCACAGCTGGCAAAGAACAAGCCTTGAAATACATGTTTGATCCTACTTAGGTTTTGTTTTTAAAAGTAAGACTTGTGGTTGCAGGATTTTGTTGAGTGTTGGGCTTCCAAGGTGCAGTGGCAGGGATGCTCCTGTGGGGATGCAGGCAAAGAGGGTATTTGTCATCAAGAGTTCAGATCTGAGCAACCACTGCAGGATGAAGGTATCCAGCCAGTACTGTACTACAGCTTTTATACATCTATCCTTGCAATGAACTAAGTTCTCCAGGCTCAGAGGGAGCTCCCTTTTTTTTTAAAAGAGACCATCTGAAATGGTAACGTAGTTCATGTAAATGGCTGTGGCTTCATAACAGCAGCAAGGATCAAGGCCATTTGCTGGCAGGTCCAAGAGATTTTCTGTTCCCAGGTGGTCTCAGGCACCCACTCATGTACCCACCTGCGCTGCTGGAGGGATCATGATATCTCAAGCCCTCCTTGTGACAACCCCTGTGCCCCAGTCTGTACTTTGTAGCTGCCCGCAAGACTCCCAATGTCACTGCTGGGAGCAAACCACCTAATGTATCCCAGTGGACCTGAGTTGCTTCTCAACACAAGATGTATCATAGGGAGCAGATTCAGAAAGTTACTGTAGTAGAAGCCTATTGCAGGTTCAAATGTAAGATCTGGAGGTCAGGAAAGTCAGAAGAATTTTGCAAATTTCTTACAGATCACATGTGTGTGTAGTGAAAAGTTGTATGTAATTGAAGAGCATACCATAGGTTTTCCCAGGCTTCATCAACCACACAGGATAGATGCTACTCACTCAAAGAGCACATTTTCAACATGCTCTTTCCTCTTTTCACTGAGTCCCAAGTTTTCATTGTTGTATTACTGTACACTGCCCAAACTGTTCCAACTCTGACTCCACCTGTGGAGAATGGTTTAGGTTGGAAAGGATCATAAAGATCTTCCAGTTCCAACTCCTCTGCCATGGGCACGGACATCTTCCAATGGATCAAGTTGTTCAAAACCTCCTCCAGCTTGGCCTTGAAGACCTCCAAGGATGGGGCATCCATGACTTCTCTGAGCAACCTTTGCCATATCCTCACCACCCTCGCAGGAAAAAAATTCTTCCTAATATCTAATCTAAATCTCTCTTCTTTCAACTCAAAACCATTACCTCTCGACCCATCCCTGCACTGTCTGATAAAAAGCCCCTCCCCAGCTTTCCTGTAGGCCCCCTTTAAGTTCTGGAAGGAACTTATGGCTTTTCTATGATGTCCCTGATCATACACTCCAGAGGTATTCCCCTAGCTCCTTTACCATAACCCTCTGGGAGAAGGTGATACCATCCAGGTTTTAGAGATGGTCAACTGAAGTAAAAAAAGAAAAAACCTCAAGAGGTAGCACAAAGTCTGTGACTCAGTGAGAGAATTAGGTTTCTTCCAGAAACTTTCAAGCACTCTGGCCAGGAGACCAGTCCTTCTCTTCCTGCAGTCTCCTGCCCACTCATCACACGCTCCAGCTTCCGCAGAAAAACACAGTAAGGACCGACAGGCAGCTCTGCTTCCTGCCAGTCCTGACTCATTCCTGGAGGGACGTGGTAAATACAGGACTTTGGTGGAAAAAACCATTATGTGATTGATGTGAGAAGAGGCCAGATGAGAGTGACACAAATAAAAATAGCCAAGCTGAGGCTGCGCAGGTGCCTTTCCTGAATTTTCTTGCAGCTGTAATAATCATTTCTTAGCATATTTTTAGATCAGTGTGTGTAGCTTCTAAGGGCTTAAGGAAGCAGAAGAAAAGGCAGAAAATTTGTTTTATTGGATCTGCCATCCAGGGGTTGCTGGCACGCCTGGGACAGGGTGGCCGTTATGCACCCCTCTGCCACCCAAGCAAGTTGAGGAGGAGCTGAAGGAACAGAGTCACCTGCATGTGCAATTCTGGGAAGAGATAAAGCAATTTGCCCACAGTTTTCTGGCTATTTTCTGGCAGCTGAGCTTGGAAGCTGAGGGAGCTGAGTCTGAGGAAGAGTGCACTGCTGCTCAGGGGTGTCATTGAACCTGCCCTGGCCAAGGATATTTTGCCTTGTCTCAGGTTTGGAAACAGCAGGATCATATTAGCAACTTCTTAAAAATTCCTCCCAGTCAGGGCAGCTGCCAGGGAAATGTCTTTCCACATTATAAACAGCTCAGGAGGAGGTCGTGCAATGGCAAGTTGGGGAGAACTTTTCTGATAGGCAGCATGAGCAGCACTGCTGGATCAGCGTGAGTTTTGCCCATGTGGGTGTGTGTAGCTCAGGGAGGCATTAGAAAGGTTTGTCTTCAGTGATTCACTTGGTCTAGTTGCACTGAAGCAGCTTTCTCACACACAAAAAAATTCCTCTTGATTGTGTCTTACCTTGCAATGTTAACAATAATAGACAATATTTATCAGCTTTTGCAGAGTAATGAATTCCCGCAACACTTCCATGGGGAGTAACAGCTTTCCCTGCCTCCAGCCACGCAGGATACAGGCATCACAGCAATGATAAAAATTTGCTTGCAGCTTCCCAGACACATAGAAAGAGAATTGTCCTTACCAAGACTCCCTGTGCCAGCTCTGGTGCCAGGTGGGACAACTAAACCCTAACCTCTTAGAGAGAGCAGTTGCTGGGATGAAGAAAGGCTGCAAAAGCCATGGAGCAAATCATTCCAGTGAGTTAGGACACCTCATATCCCCAGCAGTGTCCTGGGGGATGTGCCCATTTTTGTGGTGGTTAGAGAATATCCTGTGTTTCTGGCTGTGCTCATTGCAGGAGCTGTGCTGAGACTGCCTCATGTAGCAGCAGCACTCGGTTTAACCAAAGACCCCAATTCAGTGGTGAGGACATTGCAGATATGTGGGGAGTTTTCCACCAGCTCACAGCAAACCTGTGGCAGTGCCTGGAGTTAAACTGGGGTGGTTCTTGCTCTGAACCCCTAGCTCACCCCTAGACTGCACCTTGACTTGACTGTTACAAATAAAATAAAACAAAACAAAAGAAAACAAAAAAAAACCCCTAAAAGTCAGGTAGCACAGAGAAACATGCAATGTGTTAGTGCAGGTATAGAGAAGTTTGAGAAGCTGGGAGATAAGGTTTCAGTGAAGCAACTACAGAGTTTGTCTTATGTTAACACACTAGAGGATCTGGAATGATTTTTCCTCAAACCTCTCCCCCCCCAAAAAAAACAAACAAACAAAACAGGGGAAAAACATATACAAAATAGATTAGCCTGAGAGACTTAAATGAATTAACAGTGTTGAAAACAAGAAAGTGCTTTTATGCTTTACAGTATCCTTCTGAAAAAGACATAGTTCAGCTTCGAGCTCTAAACCCTGCACAGTGTTTGACCTGCAGATTCGATGTGACAAATGAAAATAATAGCTGGCACTGTCCTCTGTGTAAAGATGATCTTTGAGCACTCCTGCTTTGCATGAATGCATCATAAAATACAGTGTTTCATATTTCAGAAAATAGCTCTGCAGAATTGTGGCTTCTTAATAACTGTCACTACAGGAAAATATGAATATCCCATCAAAGTAAAAGAACAGCAGCTAGAAGGGCTGCAGCAGCCATATAGCTTAGCATAACAGTGATGGCCGTTTTGTACTAAATCCCCATCAGAATAGAAGTCCGAGTGTTTGGCAACATAATGAACTTTGTTGCCTAAGTCTCCAGTTTGATTATTCATGTTGGATCACACAAGTCAAGGCTATTGACCACAGGAGAAGGACCTGGGGGTGTTGGTTGACAGCAACTGAACATGAGCCAGCAGTGTGCCCAGGTGGCCAAGAAGGCCAATGGCATCCTGGCTTGTATCAGAAACAGCGTGACCAGCACGTCCAGGGAGGTTACTCTCCCTCTGTACTCAGCACTGGTGAGGCCGCTTCTTGAATCCTGTGTTCAGTTCTGGGCCCCTCACCACAAGAAGGATGTTGAGNTCATTGGCAACTGGCAGAGGCTGCCCAGGGAGGTGGTTGAGTCACCTTCCCTGGAGGTATTTAAGGGACGAAGGACGAGGTGCTGAGGGGCATGGTTTAGTGTTTGATAGGAATGATTGGACTCAATGATCCAGTGGGTCTTTTCTAACCTAGTGATTCTGTGATTCTGGGAATTGTCTGCCAAACACACTGGCTAGTAAAGTCTGTTCTTTGCCCAGGGAGGAACAGCTTATATAGAGGAGAGTGTGCTGAGGCTATAGCCCCTCGACACTGACACTTGGCCACTGAGAAGCTGAATTTAACTGCTTTTGTAACCCTTCCTTTATAGGATTTTTGCCATGCTCCATTTTGAATGGGGAGCAGGGTTGGTGAACACAGAATCCTAGAATCCTAGAATAGTTTGGATTGGAAGGAACCTTAAAGATCATCCAGTTCCAGTCCCCTGCTGTGGGCAGGGACATGTCCCACTAGATCAGGCTGCCCAAGGCTCCATCCAACCTAGCCTTGAACACTTCCAGGGATGGGGCAGCCACAGCTTCCCTGGGTGACCTCTGCCAGTGTCTCACCACTCTCATTGTGAAGAAATTCCCCTTTATGTCTAGTTTAAATCTGCCCCTCTCCAATTTATACCCATCGCCCCTCAACCTATCCCTTTGTAAACACAGGAGTGTGTGTCAGATAAAGGATGCTGAAACAGGACATGTTCTCTACTTGCTCCAAATATTTGTCCCTGGGAAAGGCTTTGACAGGCATGTACCCATACGTCTCACCAGGCCTTCCCCGACTCACGTGAGAAGTACCCCAAGCTGTCCAAAAGGCTGCCGTCGATTGTGGTGGAGCCAACCGAGTCCGGGGAGGTGGAGAGCGGGGAGCTGCGCTGGCCTCCTGATGACCTGAAATCAGCAGAAGACAAGGGTCTTCATGGTGACCAAAGAGCCTGTGTCCAGCAGCAGCATCAGCAGATGGATCTGGAAGGTTTGAATGAGTAATTTTCATCTTTTTTTCCCCATAGGAGAAGTGCAGTTTCAGGCTACGCCTTCCATTGAAGTTAACTGTGTGCCAAAGAGCAGTAGGTGCTTGAAGTTGCCCAGAAACACTTGCACTGGAAAGGGTCTAAAACCAAGAGCTTGTTGGAGTGCACCTGGCATGGTGAATGCTCCAGTGTGGAACTGGTCTATTTATTTATGTTCTTTTCATCTCAGTGCTCTTCTTTTCCCTTAAAGAGTGACACAGTTTCCATTTCAGTGCACCAATATTTGCTACCCAGGGACAGCAGCCAGGGTGGGGAGCAAGATGCAGCTTCTTATACCTTCAAAGGGGTGGTGACAAATGGTCTGATATTGAAGTGCCAAATCACCTGCTATTCCAGTTGGCATTTCTGGGAGATGCCCACAACAGGGTTTGATCGTTCAAGAAGTAGTATGAACCATGTCTATGACTTGACCACTGGATTGCACAGTATGGACTCTTGTTTTTGTGCAGCGACATAAGGACTCATTCTGTCTTCAGGAGTGAGAGTTTGAGCTGATTTCACTCAGACAGCAGGTAACCCTCCCACTGTGGTGGTTGTCCTGCTTTTAGTGAGAGGGATCATCACCTCATCTCACTACCCATCCTGAAGTATGACATCCCCTTTAAAGTCAGGCTTGATGCACTCAGAGTACCCTACTCCAGGCTTAACTACTGGTTTGCAAGTAGACTGAATTGTTTATGTCAAGTCTGAGCACCATGATGGATCACTGACTGGTGGAGCAGGGTATCAAATTAAGGCGGTTGTACCTGTATGCAGAGATAAACATTGACAAACTATTTCTTTGCAGATACTTTAGTGCATCCAGGCCAAGAAGTGGAAGACAGTACAGATACTCTGGAAAGCAGAACTGAAGAGGACGAGTAGGGACTCCATGGCCTCAGAAGTGAAACTTCATTGTGAATGTTGTCGGAAAGCTCGCACACTCTGAAGACTTGTCAAAGTAATTTGTTTTTAAATCTGCAAGGGTTTTATTTAGTTAGTACTTGGTAAGAAGCATCTGGGCTTTAGAACTGTTCTTTTTAACATTTTGATTTTCAGGCTGGGATTTATATTATTTGTTTAAATTTTCCTTGTGATACAACAGGATATGTTTGGAAATACAAGATTATCAAGGAAAAAAAGTGTTCCTAATTTCAATTAGCACATTTCATTGGATTTAGCTTTTCTGAAGCAAGGCTGATTTCAGGTATAAAAAGCAGGACAAAGAGGTTACATTTTTGCGGGAGGGATGTCTTAAATCTAAAACCTTTCTTGTTTTTAGCCATTTAAAACTAGCACTGTGATATTATGGACAATAGATGTAATATAATGTCACCATTTGATTTTTTAACTTTTGTATAGAGATGCAAGTGTAAGGTTTGCCTCCAGGCTGCCACCCCAGGGCCGCTCAGAGCAGATCTCTCCCTTTGGGTAACCTGTGCAAATTCGGATGAACCAGCCTTTTCTCAAGCTGCCTTTTCAATAGGGCTGATGCCTTTCAGAAATGCTTTCTTGCTGTACATTGACAAAGCGGATTAGCTATTTGCTGGTGTTTGTGGAGTGCAGCTGTCTGTTGTAGGCTTGGTGGGGTGGATCATGCTGTTTGTATGCTCTTCAAGTCCAGGTCCAGTAATGGTGTGACACACACTCCTCTCCATTGAAGCCAATGAGATGGCTTTCACTTCCACCAGGGCTGGATTTGTCCCATCTTGTTAACAGAAATTGTAACACTTCTACTTTTAGTATGTTTTGTGTATAACATAGGTGCAGAGTCTCAACTGTTCCTTTGTTGACCTGATCTGGGCAGTTGTGGGTGGATGACAGGAGCTCCTTAGCACAGCCCAAACTTGCCCTGAATTTTGCCTGATGTCAGGTCCTCCCCAAAACACCCGCAGCAGCAGGTGGTAGAGGAGGGCTGAGTTGGTGGTAAACACACCCACTTCCCTCTTGCCTGAACAAGGTGCTGGGGGTGCCCTCACCTGCAGCATTTTCCCCTTGGCTTCAGTTACATGGCCATCTCCTGGAGACCAGAGCTCACAGTGGGATGAACTGTTTTTGGATGCCTCGAGTCTCCAGTGGATTTTCCTTTGGGATTTGAGGGCCATTTTGACAGGCGTGAACCCATTCCTGCATGGGGACCTCCCAGAGACTCCCTCCCACCTTCCCAGGAGAAGCACCAGTCTTGGACACTGTTGGTGGAGACAGATAATGCATGTACTCAAAAGGGTTTGGCTGTGTCAGTGACAAGTGTCACATAAGCTATGAAGTTGGCTTTCTCCATCTCTGTAGGGCTGGACGAAGTCTGTACTTCCAATTAATGCTGCAGCCAGAAGAAGCTGCTCACTGTAGGTGGAACGAAATAATAGGATTTCTTCCAGCATTAACTCTTAAGTTGACTTCCAAGTGCTTTCTTTTCTCCAGTAATGAATTTCTGTAACAGCAAATTTTAGTTGTGTGATGGTGGGTAAAATTTACTGGCCAGATGTATTAATAAGATAAGTTTATATCTTCTTAGCAACTAAATTTAATATATTTACTTACAAAGACTTCAGTGCAATGAATGTTTAATACCAAGGAAAGAGACTATTTTACTTCAAAGCAACATTAGTTTATGTACAAAACTATAGCTCATTATTTGGGGTGTTTGGGATCTAGAACCCATTTTATAAGCAGTGTAGTATAATATAATGTGATACTTAAGTTAAACTTTGCTCTCTCAACCTGTATAACAATCAGTTTTGCCTTCTTGATATGGACTTTCTTACCTATGGTGTCACAGAATTATGTTGTTGGGTGAGTGGGATTCTGGTCAGAGCACTGAATTCACCAAGGTAACTGAAGGTTTCGGAGCCATTCCTAAATCTGGCTGCCATCCCTGTCACTATCTTTCCTGGTGACAGTTTTCTGGTAAAGCAAATGAATCAAGAACAAGCTCAAACTATGTGTTTGGGTAGCACATGAGCAGTGAGAGGAGTTCCCCATCTCAGACCAGTCTACAGCTGGTCTGGGAAGAAAGCTGTGCAGGAGGATGAAAGGCCTTCTTTAACGCTGCTTTTGCATTGACCATCAAGAAGTTTTACAAACCTCTGGGGGAAAAACAACAACGATGATGACATATTTTTAGCTATGTGATTTCCTTACAATCTGTGTCTGCCCAGCTCCATGAGGAATGACGTTAGGCATATCACTTAATTTGCTTTTCACTTTTCAAAAAGGAAGAGCCGTTGTTTCAAACACTTCCCCCAATTTTATGTGCTCTCTGTCTGCTTTCAGACACTCCCTCCCTTCCTGCTCTGGATGGCTCTTATCCTATTTCCACCTGAGGCCAATGGCACTTCCCTAAATAAGTTTCCCAAAGAAACAACAAAATTCTACGTACACCCTGAAAAAATGCTATGTAGTTGTACTTTTTTTCATTGTAGTATGTAAAGCTATAGCCCATATAGAAAGGATATTTTCCTCCTTCCAGCCCAATTACTCTCTCTTTCCTTTAACTGCTTTCACACTGTGCCCTTTGAGTATTTTACCTGAAGCAAATGGATGATTAAAATGAAAGCTTTCTCCTAAAGCTGTGTGGCCTCAGTTTAACAACCATGCAAAGCCAAACTCCTCCTCCCATTTTTATTTTTCTGAACATGGGCCAGAGGCCTTAAACAGGAGAGCAAGATAGAGGGAAAAGTGTTTTATACAAACAAGCCCTATTTATTCAACTTGCAGGTCTATGAATGTCCACTTAATTTGTTTGTGTTGTTTGCAAGTGTTGTCTCTCTAATAAAATCGATGGTTGTTTTGTATTTTTTTTTCTGGATTAAAACCTTTGTAGAAACTAAAAAGGAAAAAAAAAAGACAGTCATATTTTTCTAGTCTAGCTTGTAGAATATTTCATGTAGTGAAGAAAGGAAGTTTTATGGATTTAGACATTGTTGGATATTGCTCTATTTCAGTTCTTTCTAATTTTGTAAAACGCCACCTGTACATAATACTCAACTACTGTATGTCCTGTAGATGTATTACACCATTTAGCCTATTAAATGCCTATTCTGGACTGATTGCCTGCTCTGGACTGATTGTGGATACATTTTCCAATGTACCCACAGTATCTTGATCTGAAAATGCAAAGGGTTATTTGTGGTGGTGTGAAGCTCTTGTCCTGAGTCTGATCTTGACTAAAACAGCTAATACAGGGGAATAAAGCCTGCTCCAAGTCTGCCTTTGCCCTGTGGCATGCAAATACTTGCACTTGTCCTCCATCCCACATGCTTCTATACAGTTAAATTCAGATTTACATGAATGGCAGTTACCATCTCTTTCCTTCGAGTGTTTCCTAGGTCAGACAGTTACACGTGCTCTGCTTCTGTCTTGCGGTTTTCTTGCTTGTCTGCTTGGCATGGGCCCTTTGCCCTGGGTGGTATCCTGCCTTGCATAGCAGTGAGCAAGTGGGCTCATCTTGTTTCACCTTTTAATGCAATGCACATTTTTTAACATTTTCTGGAGAGGCTGTTGTGTATCCCAGCAGGAACTCACATTACTGGAAACCTATAGCCTGTGCAGGGAGAACAGGGTCATGTGGCAGAGAAGATGAGAGGCAGAGATAATCTCCAACTGAACAACCAATTTCCCTGCCCAAATGTCAAATTACCAAAAAGCAAAGGATCAGATAACTGGAGGGTAAGACTCCCTCTTACTTTCACAGCTCTAGCTGCTCCTCACTCAGCATGGCAAAAATCATTGCTTGGGATCAGAACCAGTTTCTCCCTTGCTGGGCTAGGGACCTGCCACTGCAGGTCTGTGACTTGTGAGCAGTGGTGGCATGGTTAGAGAAATTTTCTGTATCCCAGGCTGGGAGCAATGAGCTCAGCTTTGGCAAAGCAGCGCTTGCAAACCTGATGCTTAATGTCACTCAGTACTGGAGTTTCCATGCACTGTGCATGGAAAATCACCTCTCCAGGCATATATTACCCTGGAGGTGGGTTCGTAGAGGGACTGACACTGCCTCCTTCTCACCTCCCTGTGAGCCATCCCTTCCTTCTGGGATTTTCCAGCGTGGTGTATGGTGTTCAGCTGCAAAAGGATGCAACAGGTGCTACCTGATGGCATCAGGGGATGCAGTTTCAGCTGATGCTCATTTTATGGTGCTGTGAGATCCATGCTGAGTCCTGGCTGTTCCATTTCCTTGAGACTGAAGGCAGGACTTTATCTGTGATTAATTACATGGGATGAGCACAGGAAAACTGCTGTCTTGCTCCTAACATTTCTATTTTAAACTTAAATCCACTGTATCCTCAGGTTGATTTAATGTTATCCAGTTAGCATACCGTGAGACATTTTCATTTATCTTTAATCAGATATCTGCTTAGTAGTGCTTTCTTTTAGATATATTCTACTTGACACTCCTATCTAAAGGAGCAAAGAACATTTTCAGTAGAATTAGCCTTTATTTAAACCACAAATAAGAGACGGAAACTGGCTTTTATGACATTATAATGAAAAATGTCATATCTAAATCAAACCAATCCTAATCTGTGGGTTTGCCATCTTTTTTTTTTTTTCTTTTTTCCCCTTAATCTGATATTTGTGTGAATTCTTTTGAGAAGAAAGTTGATCCCTGGCAGCTCCAGGGAGCCATGACTTCCATAACAAAGATCACGTGTTTGAAAACACATCATGTCTTACATTTCAGGGATGGTAACTCTGCAAAGTTAAAGTTCAATCAGTTGTGGAGAACTAGGACTTTAACAAAGTTTCTGGGTTTCTCTCTTAAAAAAAATCAATCCAACTTGAAACATAAAAAGTTGTGATTTTCTTCTAAGAACACTGATAAAACATTCCCCCCATTTTCTCCAACTTTTCTCCCATGAATAGTACAAAAATGTCACATCTAACCTTAGCAGACTTGCCTGGAGGAGACTCTCCCTGAACGCTGCTAGAAGTGTGGGCAGGAGCTGAGGAGCAGGGGGCCTCCAGGGAGGTGAAGACAGAGAGGACAAAGATCTTTTCATCCTGCCTGACAATGCATGTCCACGCACTGAAGGAAATCTGTTTAAAATACGCGTGATTGCAGCGAATCCAGCCATTAAATGGATGTTTGCAATCAAGCCAGCATTCAGCTTTAGCATGGTTCCTGGTGTGTGACAAATTCTCTTTATGAATAAGTCATTTAATTTATGAAACATAGGTTGAATATTATCACATACCCACATGTCTTCCATACCCCTGACGACAGTACCCCCACGCATTACTATTCGGTAGGCGATGAAGCCATGAAAATCCCTGGAACTGTGATGCTGCTGGGATGTGCAACCAGACCCAGGAGCCGGGGAAAGTTCCAGATACCACAGTGCTGGAAACCTAAGAATAATTTATAGTTGCTGCCAGCTATTCAGTGATGGTGATTTGAGCAGGAAGAAATAACACAGGCACCCAGCTCATCAACTCAACCTTCTCTTGGCAGCCCTGTACCTCTTCCTGGATTAGTTCTTGAGGCTGGTGAGGTCTTGCAGATGCAGAAATACAACTGAAAACAAAGGGGCAGAACAAAATAAATTTGATGCAGGATGAAACCCAACAACTCAAGTGCTCTTTCATTGGTATTGGTATTTAACTCCTAGTTTGGGTGTGCGGGGGAGGCAAATTTTCCTCAAAATTACAACTGAGGAAGAACAAAGTGAATTCAGACACCAAAATGTTGTCCACAAAGCAGTGGAGTACACTGGCTCTGGAAGCAGCACCGTTCAGTTTTTAATTCTTAATGGCCATGTCAGCCACTGACCCTCCCCCATCCTCATGAGCTTGAGGGCTGAGACCTGCTGCAGAAGAGGTTTCTCCCAATTCTAGGTATTCCTGTCCATCCTGGGTTTGGTCAGTTTGGCCCAATGGAACAGCCTGGAGGTGCTGGAATGGCATCCCTTGCAGGGACAGGAGCTAATGCCTCTGTAGAGAGGGAAGAGGAGCTCCTGGTGCCTTTTCCACCATGAATCCTTTGAAATACCACAGGGATGAACAGTCACTCCCACAATGCTGAAACCTATTCTGCTCCAGTAGGACAAAGGAAAAGATTAAGATGGGGTTTGTGATACTGAACACTAGTACTTTTTGTTTAAAGCAAAACCAGAAAAAACGAGCAAGGGCAAAGCAGCCGTTAGGACCCGGCACCTTCCTTCCATCTCAAGGTGTCTCTTTTTGGAGAAAACCCCATGCCTTCAGTTACCTTTAATGACCCTTTAGTGCAAGGACACATCTCAAACTGAAGCTGTGTCTACAGGGTGTGATCGTAACTGAGGAGAGGCATTTGAATTCCCTAGTTCATGTAAAGGCTAAGGTGCTGCTTCCTATTTATAGCCAGGCTGGGTTAAATAAAGTGCCTTATTCATCCCTGAGGTTTTAAACAAATTCCACAGAGGACAAAGGGCCTTGTGTCTTTTTCCCTACCCTTTTTTTCCCCCCACTCTTTGTCCAGTTAATACACACAGAGTTAAGGCTTGTTCCAGGAGCGATTCAAAATAAGACCAGAAAATTTGTTGACACAGCATGAACCACTGTCCTGCTGGAAATCATATGGATGATTTTCATATGCATTCTGAGTAAAACAAGCTATTAAAATAATCCGAAGTTTTGACCTGTGGATACAAACCCTACTTGCAGATTCACTAATCGAAAGCCTCTAAATTTGCTGGCATTGCTTTGGGTCCAGTGCAGCTGAAGGGTGAGTGGGTACTGAGGGGAAGGAATAAAATTAGGGAATTTTAAAGCCCTGCTTTATAGAAATGTTCAGTAATGTATTGAAATAAGCAGAGGGAGAAATGATGTTTGTCACACTAAGCTGATGTCCCAAGCAAGGTGAGCTCTCTGCGTCAGTAGAAATTTTATTGCATTCTTCAAAATTTTTCATGTTTTTAACAGTGATGTGTGCCCTTCTCACCACAGTGTGCTTGGGAAGCAGTGGTGCTGGAGAACCTGTTTGAACAATGCAGCAAACCACATTGCTTAGGTGCTTGTATTTCTTTTCAGCAAACATCATCAGAACTGATTCAATCCACAAATAACCCAGACATGTAATTACCTTGTTTTCATAATAGGTGATTTTGTCACAACCCAGCATCTGGCTCCAGTCATGATAACCACTAATGAAACCAAGCCAAAGCTTTCCTTCCAAGTGACTTTTAAACTCTTTAGGGCAGCAGCTGCCTTTTGGTTGCTTTGTATTGAAAATACCTGCACAGTGTCTAGGGCAGCAGGCTCTGGGCTGCAAGAATAAGGGTCCCTCGTGGTGGGAGGAAGCTGGAAGGAGATGCCTATGGTGCCTGTGCAGAGTCACCTAGTCCATCCCTGCCCAAGATGTGAGACTAGGGGCAGCTTTTGGCATATCACCCCACTCCTGGCTGCCACCAGCCTTATTCCCCACTGCAGACTTCCCAGGGGGCTGCTGGCTAGGTGGATAAGCTGGGTCTGGCAACAACAAAACCAACAGATTTTTTGCTATGTTCCCCTCTGGTGTTGCCTGGGGCCAAACTGAGTGTGAACTGAGATGACAGGAGGCAGCTGAAATGATCCAAGAGCTGCCCAACACATTTGCTTTAAAAGCAGAATAAATGCAACAGCTCTGAAGCTCTCCAGTTATCTTTCCTTGTTACTCTTGAGCTGCCAGGAAAACCACAGACAAATTAACTAATTTGTTCCTTGTTCTTTCGCCCTCTCCTCCCCTCCAGAAAATCTCACGTGCATTTTTATGAAGACATGGAGTGTTTCTGCAATGCAGAACTCCGCCAAGAGCTGTGCTTGTTATTCCAAATTTACAATAAAAAATTGTTGTGCAAATGACCTACATACATACAGCAGAGCACTTAAATGAGGATTTGGCTAAATGCAGCACATTTAGTCAGAAAATATATACAGGTTTGGGAAAATGCTGGGATATGATCTTACTATATGGCTGTGCAGAGATTACAGGAGAAGATACAGGAATACTGCATGAGTGCTGCAAACTATCTTTTGTATCTGTTTATAACATCTGCTGGCCAAATGAGAGAAATAAGAGCATTGAGATATATATTGACCTGATCCACCAACTTGATGCCTGAACTGAAGTAATTTGAGTTTTTGTGACTCGGTCTTAGAAAAATTGGATAAATGACTGGTTCCCAAAATGAGAACCAGATGCTGCTACATTTTAGCAAAATCTTCCTGCCTGTGAAGCAGTTCTTACTTAGATGAAAAAATCCCACAGGCAACAATTTTTTGTGTCTTGGAGGAAAGAGGATGCAATCTCTTGGTAGAACCATGACTGCAGATGGCAGGATAAGGCCCATGCTTTACACTAGCATACAGCTGGTGCTGGAGCAAACTACAGCTATGACTTTAATGCGATCATGCCTGGAGTCTTCATCTGTTATGGTGCTGATATGTTCCTCTCTCCTTTCCAGAAAAAGTTTGCAAAAGGGCATGTTATCCTGAGTTGGTCCCTTCTGCACTAGAGGCTGGTGGATTTGGCCCACAGCCTGGAGCAGGAGTCAGATAATATACCCCATCTTTGTTCTGCAGCTTATTTCCTGTCTTTGAATTCCTACACAACAAGCACACAAAAAGTGTATTAAAGATTGATGCAAAAGACCCTGAAGATTGGAGCTTCCTGAAAAGCATCACACAGCAGGTCTTCGTTAGCACACGAGAGCAGATGGATGCAACACCAGGGGGGCTGACAGCACATGCAATGCTTCTCCACATTTTCCTCCCCAGCCTAATGCCTCTGAACTTCATAAGCAGCCTCAAAACCTCCCTAAATGATTCAGAAGAAGGATTAACCAGGGGAGAGAATAGTCACTTTCTGGGTTGCAGGAGGCTCTAGATCTCTGTTCTGGTTCTTTTTTTTCACCCCAAAACTGGGTTTAGCAACTTCATCTGCCTGAGCTGAAGTCACACAAGGAGTTTCATATGTTCAGTTCCTCCATGTCTGCTCTCCTGAGAATATCTACTCCTCAGTAACATACTCTGCATTTTTATACCTGACAACCATACTCGTGCACACCTGTGGGATTCACAAACCTTTTCATCCATGTGGTCTGGTCCAGGAGACAGTGTCCCCACAGATTTTGGCTGCCTCCTCCCAGGGCAGGAGGAAGGTTGCAGAGCAGTTGTTAAGTGTTCCCTGCTAAGAATATGGCACCAAGATGATATACTGGTTAAAAGCAGTGACATTCTTCTCATGTTTTATCTTTTTCACCCCAAAGCTAGGAGCAGCAATTTATATGCCTAACATTTTAGAAACATTTAAAATAAAAATAAAGAGTACCAAATAATACTTCTAATGCCCACACAGTGTGACACTGAATGCTGCTGCTTAGCAAATTAGACAAGAATTATTATATGTGATATAAAAGCATGAGTATAACAACAGTTTTTCTACTTGCAGATCCTGGCGACAGTAATGTTTTGCTTAAAACATACTGGCATGATATAGGATTACATCTTCAAACTAATGAGTGGAAATGTGTAGTTATCAGAAGCACTTACTCTTCAGTCCTTGATTCTTCTCCTTTTTGACATTTCCTTTCCTGTTGCATTTCTGGCGCTGATGCTGAGCTTTATACACAAAAAGAGAAGTAGCTCAAATATCATAGAATCACCAGATTGGAAAAGACCCAATGGATCATTGAGTCCAACCATTCCTATCAAACACTAAACCATGCCCCTCAGCACCTCATCCATCTGTCCCTTAAACACCTCCAGGGAAGGTGAATCAACCACCTCCCTGGGCAGCCTCTGCCAGTGCACAATGACGCTTTCTGTGAANGTGAGAGGCCTAGAACTGAACAGAGTATTCAAGGAGCGGCCTCACCAGTGCTGAGTACAGAGGGAGAATAACCTCCCTGGACCTGCTAGTCATGCCATTTCTGATCCAAGCCAAGATTCTATTGGTCTTCTTGGCCACCTGGGCACACTGCTGGCTCATGTTCAGCTGCTGTCAACCAGCACCCCCGGGTCTTTTTCCTCCAGGCAGCTCTACATTCCTATCAGCAATTACCTGATGTTGTTATGCTCCCACCTCTCCTCTCTAGGATGCCGCTGCCTCCATTGGATGTGAACAGCCAAGAGAGAGATGAGGAGCCAAACCTGCAGCTGTAGCAATGGTTGACCAAAACCCACCACTAGCAGCAATCTTGCTGCCTTCTCTGAGCCCTCCCTCAAGTGCCACCAAATGAATACTTACAAACTGAATTGCTGCCCATGTGTACCTAATGCCTTTCTGCTCTGCCTTGACTTCATCCTCGTCTGCCAAAGGGGCTGTCACAACAGCCATTGCTCACTACCAGTCATTGACAGATGCTTGAGACACTACTGAGACCCACCCTGGGGTGACTTGGGCTGTTGCTCCAGATTAGAGAGTGGAGGAACAGAGCAAACTTTGTCAGACCTATTAATGGGACCTGCCTCTCAGCTCTGCGCCACGGGCTTTAATGCTGATATTTGCATTGAATGATGTTCAGTCCTACCACTGCCCAGCATCCTGCATGATTCCATGAGCTCTCCATCCCTTTGCTCTGAGATGATTCCCTGGAGCTGCAAACTCAGCAATGCCTGATTGTTTTCTGAATTTGCATCTAGCTTTGTGACAACTTCATATCTTCCTAAATATTTGTCTAGCCATGCAATTTATCTTACAGCCTGTAGCATCATGGAGATTAATTTTATTATCAACTGTTCAAAAGGGAACATTTTTTGCAGAAGAAAATGTTTCAAAACATCTAACAATTCCTACTTTCTTCAACACAATGTTGTAAAGCAAAGGAAAAAAAATTACCTAGCCTAGCTTCCAGAAACACCCTGATCACCATAGAAACTATAAACTAAAACAACCCTACTAGTGATGGCAGGTCAATGGAGCATTTTAGTTAATAGGTTATTTAAGTAAAAGCGATATTTGCAAAACATCACTGCTAATCCTGCCGTTTGCTGTGTGTGGAAGGGTTCCAGCTGCTTTCAGTGAAACTCCACCCATGTAAAGTAGGCAGCAGAAAGAGGGACACAAGGAACTCTTGCCTTTTTTTACAAAATAACCTGTCAGCATCCATGTTTCAATGTAAACTAATGAAGAATAAACATAGAATTGTTTCTCCATAGCAGTTTAATATTTTTTTTTCTCTCTGTCCCGGCAGAGCAGTTCAGGATTTGCTTTCACATCAGCTATGCTGGATGACTACCACTAACTGCAGGGCAGCCAGGGCTGGGTGTGAGTCATGGGGTAACCAGTCTCTAGTGCCTCCCCAAACCAACTTATCCTACTCTTTCCCCTGGTCAGTACAGGGAAAATATCTCTGTCTTTCTTGGCACAGGTGGAAAATTATAGAAGTGCTCCAAGCCGGGATTTTAAGCCTGTTGTACTTTTCTGCAAATTGACTCTACTCCTACCCACACCGGCTCACCTGTCTGGAAGTGCCACCAAACTCATGCAGAAGGTTTTGTGTGCACAGATGAGTGAAATGATAACAATGGGATTGAGCTCAGCTTCTTTCCACAACAAAGAGCACATCCTTTGGACCAGATTTCTCCTCCTGAAGTCTTAGCCTTTTCATTTAGCACACGTTGATTCATACCTACTTGTCCTGATTCCCATGAGAAGTCACAAGCAGAGTTTTAAAGGCAAACCTCTAAGTAAATTTATAGCCTACATCAGGTTTTTCATCTTGGAAGAAGCAAAGCCATAAATTTCCCACACAAGTGCTTCACAAATCATCCTGGTTTTGATTCACTGTGTTTGAAAGTCTTTCTGAGCCAGAAAATGCAAACCTCTCCAGGATATTCATTCTGAACATTGAACAAAGGATTGAAGCATCATTTAGGAAGTCTGTTCAATGCTCCAGGAGATGAACAACCCAAATATGCACTTGCATATATTATCTTCCTTCTGATCAAGTGGCAGTAGCCTCTCCATCACACAAACAAAAAGCACACGAATACTGCAAAAGAGGCCAGTGCTTAGGAATGATGTGACTGTTCGAGGTATCAAGTGCCTGTTTCAAGAAATTGAAATAGCTTTTGAAAAAGACATTACAAATTAAAGACACGTGTATCTGTGCAGATATTTGCAAAAGCTGGGTGATCTAGGCACAAGAACCTCTGGGCTGTAGGACTGCCAGCTCCAGGTGTTCAGAAGTTCTATGATTGTCTTAAAATTACAAGATTTAAAATGAGTGGATCTGGGATCCTAATTGCTTTTTGCAGCAGGGGAAGAGGAGTGGTACTGCATTTTCAGTCATTTCTCTGCAGCACAAAGGACTGAGAACATCCTTTAGAAACCCCCCTAACTGAGATTCTCTGATGGTCTCATGATTTCCAGGTACTGGATTTCCAGAGAGAGAATCAGAAAACATGATCTAGCAAGCAATAAACACTTAGTCAGTCATACTGCCTTGGAAGTTCACATTTCCCCATGATTTCAAGCTTACTCTGTGATGTTGGGCTGGATGCTGGGTCGCGCTGTGCCAAACCCACACAAAGACATCAGCTCTAGGACCAGGCGTCTGTGCATCCTGCAAACCAGTCAAATCACCAAAGGAGCTGTGGAGGCACATGGGAAGATTGTAGTGCCTGAGGAATAGGACTCATTACAGACAGCCTGATACCCACGGGAAGCCCAAGTTACACTGAAGAAAATCCTGAGGAAGGAGATGGTTCAAGTTCCACTTCTCCTTGCAGCTTATATGCTGATGTTGAGGGATGTTTGCCTCTGCTCAGCACTCATAGCCAGGAGTCTCCCTGAAGCTACCCCAGCCTTCTCCTCTTCCCAAAACAATAGAGCCAGGAAAGGTATTTCAGGGCCTCCCCTCCACCAGGTCAGCTAGAAAGAGCACAGCTCAGGGACTGGAACCTGGGAAGATTTGTGGACAAGGGAAAGCGAGACTACAGGATTACAACTTTTGTTCTAGTGAATCATTGCTCCAAAACGGTTTTTTAAACTCACAGTTATCTTCCAGCTGGCTGCCCTAAGGGTCTTTCTCTTCCCTTCTCAGCCAAACAGCTGTTGGATGCTGCATGCAAAGTGCAGTGAGGAATTTTTGCTTCTTAAGGTGTTGAAAATTAACTGTAGCCTCACAGCTCCTTTACAGAGCCAGCACCTTTGAGGTAGCAAACTTGGTCAAATTCTCCAGGCCAACGTGAAAACTCCTGAGGCTTCTTCAGATCCCACTGTGTGCACCAGACTGCTGAGCCTCTAGGCATGAAAGTGATGGCTTTATCCTGATGCTTCTTCCTGGGGAAAACATTGAGCCACTCAGATAGGATAGGAAGCATACCAACAACTTTTTAAACTGCAGAATAATTTAGATTGGGAGGGTTCTATAGAATCTATTTGGTCCAGCCCATGCTCAAACCATGGCTGCCTTTGGTGGTAGAACAGGCTGTTCATGGCTATGTCCCAATGAATCTTGAACACCTTCAGGGATGGAATCACTGCATACTCTCTGGGCTCCTGTTCTCTGGTTTAACTACCCTCTTGGGGAAGTTTTTGTCCCTTATGTCCTAGTCTTTACAATATGTGACTGTCACCTTCTGCCCTTTACTGTGCACACCTGAGAAGAGTTTACCTCTTCTCCATAACCACTCACGGGGGATCACACAAGACAAGACAGAAGGGAGATCTCTCTATAGCCTTCTGAGGGTTGGAAAGGTGGACTTGATAAAAAGGTGAGCTGAAAAATTGACCTAAGCGTGGTGCTCAGGACATCTTGGCTTAGTGACTCACCCCAATACCAGCCTCCCTGACATTGTTGTCTCTGAAGTGTCCAGCTCTCACACGAACAGTTCCTCTTTGTTCCTTGAGGACACCAGTTTCTCACTGCTACCATCTGGACACTTTCAAGCAGATTTTCCCAAGTGATGATCAGCTGCTATGAAGATCCTTCTTTAAAATACAGGCATTTCTTTGACAACTAAATAGCCATTTTTGAAAAATATGCTGGATGTTGTAGGTGCAGAGTAGGTGGTCTGCAAGATCTCTGTGCTTAACCTCTCAAGCCATAGATTGGGTATCGTAAGACTCCATTTCTTTCACCTTTATCTGTCTTCTCCACAGATATTTTTAAGGTTTTTGGGAAAGGGCTGTCTCTCCCATGTCCATATAGTGTCCAGCAAAGGGAAAACCTGGTACTGCTTGGGTCCTGTATGACATAAAGCATAGAAAGTCAGAAGTTGGGACCTCCTTCCCACAGTTAGTGCTGCAGCAGTGCTAGCAGTGACTCACAAGTCTATACACTCTACTTCAACCAGGCTTTTCTTGGGCAAAGGAGGTGTTTCCACAACAATTATCTGGAGGAAGCCATGGTGACAGTGTGTGTAGGAGTGTGGCTTTGCAAGCACCTCAGCCGCTCCTTGTCACACCAACCACATTGTGCAATGCCATTGCTAACAAGCCGCAGAGGACAATAGGTATTGCTATTTTCTCCTGTTGGGACAAGTACCCCCTTGTTTAAAAATCCACACCTCTATGCACACCTACACAATACTCCAAATCATTGCAATATGTGGACTCAGATGATATGAATAATGTAAATATGCCTTTGTACTTGTTAAGACATTTAAGCTCTCCTCTCCACACACCCACCCCTGTGTGCCTCTATATATCTGATAATACGGTATTATAAAACAGTGCTATTATTCCTGTGGGGTTTGATTATTTAACATTGTACTGAGCAAAGTTATCAGAGCAATCCTGATGGACCAAAATAACTCTCTGCTTCCGATGTGGTTTTTTGTAAAATAGAAGCCAAAAATAGCTACTGGCTGGTTGAATTGAAATGTTGCTGACCTTTCAGCACATCCAGCAGAATCTATCAGTGTACAAATCCCTTTGCTCTGAGTGTCCAGAGTAAACCACTCTCCACTCATCTCTTCCATTTAACTCCTACTAAACTAGAGTCTAGCCCTGTTTGCTTTCGATCTCCTTGGGAGCATGTTGAAGGGGAGAGAGTTTTCAGCCTCACCTGGGAACACTGTCTGGATATCTAGGAGAATAGAGGTCTGTGAGAATACACCACCACCTGCCTCATTTCTGTGTGACTGCTTTAGGTGAGGCAATTACAACTGTAAATGTCTTTTGAACTGTTTCTTCCTCCATGCACTGAGCCAGACCAGGACCTGGATGCCAAACAGGAGACAGGACATTATTCCCAGTTCTGCTCAGGCAAGGTATCTAGCTTTCTGGTCTGTGTGTCCCCTTTTTCTACCTGGTTTGCACTTCTTCATCCTACTCGGGGCTTTGCTGTCCAACACACTGATAAACACTTAAGGCTCCTGAAGGACAAAGTGTATTAGGTATTTGTTAAAACTTGGACCCCGATCCCTGAAACTTATTTCTTCCTATCTAACCAACCCTCCAACTCCTCTGTTTCCCTTGTGGTTTAGGAGCCTCCCTTGATCAGGGACAAGTTTTATCATATGTCTCATGCTGAACCTACAGTCCCATACCAATGAGCAATGACTTAAGAAATCCCTGCATGTGTCTCATGCCCTCTTCTCAGCCATGCAGATGACTGTGAGAGAGGTGCATCCTGCCCATCTCTACTCCTTCTCTCAGATTCTACTGTCCATTGTTACTCCTTCTCACCCTTCCCCACCTCTTTAGCTGAAAGAAAAGACCTAGGGCACACAAGAATAAATGCAGTTCATAAATCAGGGAGCCAGTTGAATACACAGAGACATCAAGTTCAAGTTTAGGCAATAGCCAGAGAAAAGGGGAGATTTGCTCCTTGTCCAGGGGTCTGTTCCTGCCTTGATGCATGGGACCAGCAGTGGAGAAGTCCAAGAGGCAGGGAAGGCCCTGTTGGGCTGACAGAGTCATACCCAGAAGAGAAGCATCCCCAGCTTCCCCCTAGTCACCACTCCCTGACCTGCCACAAGGCACATCGTTTGGTTTGCAGGATACAAAGTGATATAAGATAGGGGAGCATGTGAAAAATGCTGGCCATGCTTGAAGAAAATGTCTGCTCATGCTGCACCTTGAGGGAAGCTCCAGATGACATAAACTGTTCTGGTGATGTGCAGAAGTGGCTGCAGGGAACTGAGAGTGTAATGCTGCTTTGATATTTTGAAAGCAACTTTTCCTGCAGCGCACAGAGTCTGTGGAAAGGAGAGACTCTCAAGGAACTCAGCTGTGAAAATCCTGCAAGCCTTTCTGTGCAAACTGTGATTATTTTGAAGGCTTACACATTTCACTCCATTTAGAGGAATTTTCACAAAGAAAGATGGCCTTGATACAACACACCCTTCAAATTTCAAGTCACTCCTGCAATCATTTCACAAAACGGGCAAAACAACATGCTTTTTTTATACTTTATTCTCAGAAACTGCTACTTTTGGTTAATATTTTTTACATATACAGTGAATATCAAATTACCTGACTGAGACAGAATTCTTTTAATGTTACATTTCTGCTCAAACAGGAAAAGGCTGCAAACAAAACAAAAGGAGGGGAGAAAAAGTCTTGTAATAGGAAACATCAGGAAAACAGCTTAGTAACAGGTAGCATTGGGAGGATAGAGCAGAATGCTGATGGGCCTTTCCAATGATGATACTGTCAGCAAAAATATTCCTAAATATGCTGTAGGAGTAGAAAAGAAACAGCAAAAAGGACAAACCTGAAAATATTAATGAATTCTACTGATTTGGATAATACTTATTTCTTCTGTAATACTGTAAGAAGTGAAGAGGTACTGTCAGACACTATGAAAGATATCATACCATGAACCTAGTTCAGAGGGACTAGTCCTACTTTTTAATCAGTTTCTAATGGTATTGGTATCAAACTGGTTGTTTAAGGGATGTTACTTGCTAGCAACAACCCCACTAGCGAACCTCAAATTTGGTTTTAGAAACAAAATTTTTGGGAAAAGAGGGTGAAAGTAGAAAGTAATCAGTACCTAACTTTTGGAAGTCAAATAGTTTTAAACCTGGTTTGATTAACATCTGTGCTGTGCCTCACCATGGCAAAGTCATTACTGCCTGCCTGACACCCTTGCTGATGCCAGTAGGCATTTTGCTTGCAGAATAAGAACAGAAAAGTGCAGCAGATAGATATTTCACTACAGATGGGATCTTCCATTAACCCTTTCAGTAGTTATGACAAATTCTTGCTGTACTACTTTGATTACAAATTGTCTTCAGGAATTATCTGCAGTAGAATCTGGCTCAGTCAACATCGATCTCAGATTTGTCTTTTGTTGCTTTGCATCCTTATTTTATCATGCTTCAAAGGCATGTGCATTTTCTCTATATAACAAGACCATCTCATAGAGGGTTAGCATACAAAGGGCAAATTACTGGAGAATCAAGAGCAAAGCCCTTTGGGACACTTGTGCAAATTGCAGCTGAAATAGATGGTATTTAAACAGAACTGTCTGGGCACAATTAGGGGTGGAAGAGGGAAGCCACAGAGGACCTGAAGGCAGACTGACAAGATCTTGTAGCCTTGGCAACACCTTTTCCTGGTTGCACACGTCAAATGCAGAGGATAGGGCATGAAGGAGGTTGATAATCAAGTGCCATCTTTGACTATCTTAGTTTCTGCCATTCTGCTCCGAATGACTTCTGCCTTTCCCCCAGCCCATGAATAGGTGGTGTGGATTTCCTCCGAGGAGCAGTGAGCAGCTTAAGTAGCAGAATTAATATTTCAGATTGTCCAAGGATCTGCATGAAATTGTGTTGATGGCAGGGCAGAAATACAAAGGACATACAAAACAAAGTTTTCGGATGTAACTGTGATCAGGAAGGGCTTTCTCTCTGCACACTTTGTTTGCTCATTCTCTGACGCATGGTGATATACCTTGGCAGCAAACTGGTACCTGCCCACTAGCTGTACTGGAACCAACAGTGCTCACAGGTGACCATGCAGTGCACCAGCGACTGGGAAGAGAGGCTTCTGCTGGACCAGCTTCTCAGGCAATGATGTGCTGGAAAGCTGGAAATAACAAACTGGAGTGAGATTTGCCTTTAGCAGCTGCCTGGGGAGAGACAGAAATAGGCTACTGAATGTCTCAGGTCTTATTATCTTCAAGCATATTCAAACACAGAGAATATGTACCTAGCATGTGGGCCTAGGAGAGATGGTCCCAAAACACACACACGGCAAAAGCAGAGTCAAACCCCCTTTAGCGCCTTTGGTAAAATTGATGGTTGATATATGGAACAAGCACTTCTAAAGCAAGTAAAGAGGAGCCCAGAGAGGGCAGGGATACAGGCTGGCAGATAGGTCGTTTGCATTAACCTCAACACTCTGTACACACCAAGCTATTTCCATTGTAGATGATGGAGAAAAGCAGATATTTCTAGAGGAAGATTAATCTCATCTTCGAGCAGATGGTTAAAACAGAGGGAAACCAAGCAGCTCACTATATAAGATACAAATAAAACTACATGCAAAACTTGTGACACCAGAGGTCTTAAAGAGTTTTCCAAGAAAACTGAAAAGAACACAGAAACGTTTTCTCTCTGCCCTCTCTGGCATAATCACCTTGGGCATTACGAATAAAAACATTCATTTAGATGACAGAAATATGTCATTTATAATCTAGCATCTCTAAATTTCAGAATAAAACTTTCTGCGTCACCCACCAACTTATCTAAAATGTGCACCTTCAATATTTTACCTGCAAAAGTGTTTCTAAGGCTTTGTCTGCTAAAGAAAACAGCGGATAAACAACCTGAACTCTAATGTAAGCAATTCTTATTACCCTGGAACTGTAGGAGCACTAAATAAACAAGGAAGATCTACTGTAAGCGTAAGCATTCGGGGGCAAAATGGGTAGATAAGGAGCTGAAAAAATCTGAAAGAAAAAGAAAGGATTTGGATCTTTTTAAAATCCTCCTGAGCTTGTGCAAATCAATAGAAGAGGATGTGGATTCAGTTCCCTTTTGGAGACTGCAGTCCCTGCAGGACTGAGCAGCCACTGCTCTTCACTTCTGCTCTGGTAAGGATGGTCCAGAACCTTCTGGCCAGCACAAGGATGAACCTCTTGCATGAAATTTTCACATACTTTTCTATTTCATTGACACCTACCCTGAAGTGCTCCTCTTCTCCCCATGAGCAGCACTTTATCAGCAGCATAGAGAAGCACAATTTATATTCCACAACAAGTCCCAGATGGAGAATCTTGGTTGGTATCTGAGCTCTGTTCATCACTGGCACTTTGGTCTCACCTTTTAGGACTTTCTTGCTGCTTTGTTTTACATATGCCTTACAGTGGCTGGGGGATGTTCCAAGCACAACTGCAATTCCCCCTCCTGACCCATACTAGAGCCACACACAGCTTCAAATAAAACCTTTAAACCTTTTCTAAGAGCCAACATACTTGTAAACAACTCTTTTACTTTCCCTTTATGGAGTACCGACATAGCCATTCTCTTTCATCACTCAGCCTAAGGAGCAGGAGTATAGTTTCAACATGAAAAGGACATGAATAAAATTTTCTGTGCTCTTCACTAAACTGCTATCCCATTTTAATGATCTACAGCAATAGATTTGAACAAGTGTCAGTGCTCGCATTACCTGGATTTTGGAAGAGGAGGTGATACCTCCATAGGCAGCAAGGAAGGTGATGGATGGCATGTCATGGGAACAAGGGCGGAGGAGAAAAGGCTGGGAGCATCTTCTGCAGCATAGGGGCTGGCTGACTTTATGTGGCTTAAGACCAAGGGGAAACTGAGGGGTCATGCAAGCAAACACTCACATGCCCTCTACCTAACTTAACTTGGGAAGTCAGCTTTATCCCTTGCACCAGCAGCCACCCAGGACTGTCTATGTGGAAAGAGGATAAGGATCAAAAAAGGTGCTGCATTAACAAGCGGAGCTGCATGCAGACCTGTGTGAAGCAGCAAGCCAGGCAGCTCACAGCTGATGGTTAGTCCTGTGTGGCTCAGCTGCAGCTCTGTTTCTGCAAATTGGGGGATTCTGGAGGCCCCATTGTCCTGCTGTGCCTCCACTCTCCCAGCAGCTCCTTGGCAGAGAACATCCCTTCATGAGGGGCATGGTTTAGTGATTGATAGGAATGGTTGGACTCGATGATCTGGTGGGTCTTTTTCAACCTGGTGATTCTGTGATTCTATGATTCCCTGGGCACCGACAACTCCATATCCAGCACAACATCTGTGTCTCTGTCCCTAAGGCAGAGACACCCTGGATTCCTGGGAGCAGAAGCAGGGCTGAGCTGGATATCTTATCAGACCTTTTATTTTTAAAATGGGTGAATAATATTTCTCTTTGCCTGTGTCAGGAGCATTCTGGGTGGGTTTGCAGCACTGCTTCTGGGAGATCATCCAATGTCCTCTGCTGTGTTTGGAAAGGGTGGCTCCCGCCCCACTGCCGGCCCTGCAATTGATGACATTGGCAGCTGCAGCAGAATTGGCCCAGGGACCTTGCTATCCTGGTTGATTTTCATCCCATTTCAAGATTTTTTTCTCTACTTGACCTTTTCTTTCCAGGAGAAAGATAAATGTCTCTCTGCTCTTCGTGGTTGCCCTCACTGTATCCCCCCACAACTGGTGCACGTGTGTGTTCCTGGGTGCAAGCAGAAGCCTCTGAAGCCACCACAGCCCCTGTTTTCCAGCAGGGCAGCCAGCTATGGGAGGCAACCTGAAACCCTGCAGGAAGCTCCCGCCTGTTCCCATCCCTTGCTAGCTGGGAGTTGCCTGTTTTTAGCAGCTTTCTGCACTGCAGGGCTGAGAAAGTAAAGAATAGCCTCTCCCCAACCCAGGCCTGGTCCAGGATCCCACATGTCTCTAGTTATAATAGTGTGAAAATACTGATCAACTGGAGGCTCACAGCACCAAGAGCAGCTCCAGCCAGGCAGCAGCCAAGCAGGGGGAGAGCCTAATTCAGGATCTGGGAGGAGAGAAAGAGCAAATGCCAGTAAAGCAACTGCAGCCCTCTCCAGCCTGTCCCCGCTGTGCCAGTGCCTCTCATGGCAGCCCAGCCTCAAGTCAGACGAACCTATAAGGGACTCTTTCCCCCTCCCTGAGCTCTCCAGATAAACCGACATTCAAGAGCCAGGTTTGTGAGCAGAAGAGAACAAAAAAACCCTCTTTGGTGTAGAGAAGAATCAAAATTAGTCAGAATAAATAAGTGGTGTTTGCAATTCAGATTGCTGCTGCAAAGATTTTTCTTCTCCCTGGGTTTCCCCAGCCCAGCAGCTCTTTCTGGGGACCAGCTCACTCTCTCCATGATGTCCAGGGCTGGGCTGTGTGCCATCACTTGCTTGTGCCATCCAAGCAAACAGAGCTTTCAACTCTGTGTCATCCTTCATAGGCTTTATAGGAATATAACATAGGAACAGAAAACTCCCTGTGAAAAGGCCATAAATCATCTGTTGTATTTTTGCTGCACCTTAACACCTGGCCTGATACCTACTGGTGGCTGAGCCCCCTCATCAGCAGTCACCATTGTTATCTGCTTCGAAACCACCTAATTCTCAGATATTTTCATTTCTCATGACAGAAAATCAAGCTCCCTTCTTTCCCCAGTTTGGCACTCAAACTTCAATTGATATATAAGCCAAAGACATGAAAACAGCATTGCTGTCCCCCCACACTCTTAGGCAGCCCCTTTTTGGTGTCTTCCAGATGATGCAGTGTTGATGTGACCATGACTGCTTGGAGTAGCTCAGTGCCTTCAGAATCATTCCTTTCTGATGTGCAACTTCAGCAAAAACAAGAGCCCCAAATCTGTCCCTCATAACCATGGAGATGGCTTAAAAAACTGAGTTGTGGTCCACTGAGTGGGATTCCTGTATACATTTATGTTCTTTTTCATTTGATGCTCTGTTTTCTGTGCAGTTAGGAGAGGTAGCTTTATAATTTATAAAACTGCAACAGCTGGAAACTCCTATTTCACTTAAACAGAAATGAAGCTTTTGCCTCTGGAAACTGGGGGTTTGAGAAAACAGTAAATATGAAAATCACAGAACTTAGCAACACACTCATCAGTAACAGCAAATTTCTGAGAAATCCATATGGCCGTGTAGCCAAAGAACTGGTTACAAGATCTGTGTAACCAAGGCATCACTCTACTCACAATGACATACATGTCTTTCATGATTTCTTTTTTATGTGCCAGTTGGAAGGATGCTTTTGTAAGGATGGTATTTACCTGAATCACTCATCACTCTGCTGCAGGTTTTCTCCCTGAGCTCAGGAAACTGATGTTCAAACTCTCTCTGCTTCAGTGTCCTTATTTGAGAACTAGGGAAATCAGTGATCTCTCAAAACAGCTAATACTCTAAACCTATGTCTTATTTTATTCAGGTTTCCAAATAACTTAGAAAATGTTTCATAAACAGAACTATAAATTACAAAGCATTATTTTTCATATGAACTTTGTCTTGAATCAAACTCTCCTTTTTTACTCTTTGTCCTTAGTTGACACCGGCATGTTCCTTCCTTCATGCCTTTGAAGTGCTTCAATATGTCATAACTACAAGACTTACAAAAAATAATTAAAATTTAAATTAAATGATAGCTTATGGGAAGACTGCAATTAGATTTCATCATTCACTGTTGCATCCCACAGTACCAACAGTCCTGTACAACAAGTGTGCCAATTAATAGCAGGTGATAGAGGTGTCTGCAGTTACTTACTTCTCTGTGCTTTAGATTATTCAGTGAGTGTTGTCTTGCACAAGAATTATACAAATATCTATCCTGAGTTTCCAGTTCCATCATGTTGAGAGATGAGAGAATGAGATCTTCATTCAGAACAAAAAAAAGAGAAACATGCCCAAAACAATGGGCAAACCTTTAAGAAACCTTACCAATTATTTTCCACTTAGAAAGGAGGTGACAGGTGTGAGATAGTTAAATGAAGCAGCTATTTTTTTATTTAAAGTTTTATTTTGTCACCATGCCTTCACTTCCATCCAGTTGAGAATGGATCAGCCTTTCTATTATATCTGTGCATTTAAAGCTGTCGAGTTAAACATGTCTTTAGGCTGAAATTACTAAATATCAAAAAGAATGTCAATAATGAACTTGATTATACCAAATCTGAAAACATTTCTAACAGATATATGAAAAAATACTATCAGGGCATTTCCAATGACCCTGAAGAAAGTGCAATTTATTGAGAGTCATCATTAAAAACAGCAGTATTTTTGAAAAAAAAGGGAATGGAAACTCAGGTTCTTTAGTGTCAGAAATTCCCAGAGCATCACTCTCTGACAAGTCAGAGGAACAGTACCTGTGCCAGCAGAGAGTCTTCAGTAGGGTGATATCCGCAGCAAAGGGGAGCGTTTTCACACAGAGCTGTCTGGAGACAGTACATAGAGTTGCTGGAAACCCTCACAGAATGGGAGAGTCTGACAGGTACCTCCAGATACCATCAATCTAAACCCTTGTGCAGGGCAGGGTCACTGAAAGTGAGTTGCCTAGAGCCTGGTCAGGTTTTGAGTATCTCCAAGGTTGGAGACACCACAACCACTATGAACATCCCTTTCTGATGACCAGTCACTGTCAATACTGAGCTCAGGAGAGAGTAGGAAGGAACAGATGACTAGTGTGCCAGACATCTTTTGATAGAAATGTATCAATATAGAGTTAAAATTTTCTGCTGGTGAGCTGTGGAGAAACGAATATTCTGACTGCAACACGAGCACCAAAGGAAAGTATCTATCCTGGAGATGCAATAGCAATAATATAGGAGCAGAAGAGTCTTATTACTATTGGAGGATCTAGTGCCCCAGCAGCAGCCTGGAAAGCAAGTGCAACTGGTGATCATATTTCTGATTGTCATGGCTCAGAAATCAATGACGAGTGCCAAGAATCAGGTCAGGTTGAACATTGCACAGGAAATAATAACACAGAGGTCATTCAGGTATGGAAATACAAGGAGAATAAGGTCAGAGCTGTTCTGTAATCTGGTGAGAGCCTGGTGGATTAAATGTAACTGAGGCATCATGAATCTTTTGCTTGAATGAGAACACTGACGGTAAAAATAATAGAGAAGGTGGTCTACATAGGGGGAATAATCCAACAATGGAAATCATACTTAAAGTAAACTCCTAAATTTAAGATTTTGTTGTGTTAGAGTCAGCAAATGTAGTCAGAGGAATAGACAGAGAATAAGAACAAATAATCTCTGCTGGAGCCTTCTGGCTTGTAAAATCTTTGCCCTAGTAGCAAGGCTCTTCAAGGGAGTCAAGGCAGTCACACCTGACTAGGCAAGAGCAAATGTGGCACACACATGCCAGCATGGTAGTAAAGAAAGGCATGAAAGACTTTAGAATACATTCTGAAGAAATGAACAGTTAAATATGTGGATAAAACAGAATAAAAATTGAGTAAAATTATTTTAATTAACATTCGGTCAGACTAACTTGTCCTTGTCCATTTTTGTAAGATTCTTCTTGATTTCATCAAGCTGGAGAGCATCAAATGTTCTTACAGAATCACACAGACAATATTTAGAGCAAACAGAAATCAGTAGAAGCAAGGAAAGGCCATTTTTCTTGAAAGAAAACTGTGGCAATCTCCACTTCTAAAACTGCCTGGAAACAGATTTGTCTTTATTTTTTTTTTTAATTCTGTACTATTTTAGTGCAACAGCGTTATTGTAGTATCCTGGATGCCACTGCCCAGGCTTGCAGGAGAATCTGAAAAGATGTAGGTGTCTCTTTATGGGCATTTATTCAAGCACTGAGAGGGTGAGAAGGTATAATGCACAGATATGCTTGGTCACGGTTTCTGGGAAGGCTACAGAGATCAGCATTAGTGATGTACCCCTTGAAAGAGAAAGGGCACTTTCTCTCTTAAGAGCTATGAAGAACCTTACAAAGGAAACCAGGCAGGTCAGATGCAGTGGCACAGAGAAGAGGGAGGCATGGGAAGGATGCCAAGGGAGTGGCATATTCAAAGGAATGGTGAGGATGGTGATAGCTGCAGCAGCAACTCAAATGCATCAGGGTCACAAACCATTTGTCAGGATCAAGGAGAAGAGGGCTTGCAATGAGCAAAACACAAACCAGTGTGTCTATGTCTAGATGAACCCTTTTGCAGAGACGGAACATCAGGAGAAATCCAGAGGGTTTAGTCATGACCTGAATGCTGAGGCCAATATAGATCAGCAGCAAAGATAATGCCCTCTCAGCCATGGACTCTGTGGAGGCGGGATTGCTGAAGCAACTTAACCAAGTACTTAACTTAGTTAAGCACTGGAGAGCAAACAAGCCTAATGATACAAACAAGGTAGGCACACATTTCAGCTAGGCAGTTTACTCAAGCGGCGAAAAACTAGAGGCCTCTCAAGATCAAATGACTGGTCAGGGATTTACATAAGTGTAATAACAGCAAGATTTGGACAAACAGGATTTTGTCTAACTCTGTATAGAACATGTTTGCTGTGAATTGTGAAAGCTTTGGTGCAATAAGCTTTCCTTGATTTCTTTATTTGGGACTGGAACAGAGGCTGAAGAAGAAAGTACAGATAAGTACATAAAGTACAGTAGCCAGTCTACAACAAATGCCTTTGTCAGGTATCATAAAGCCTGGTTTACCCTGCCCTGCAGTGCCAGGGAGCTCTGGAGCCATTTACTCTTGTGTTACCACTGCACAGGAAAGCTCTGGGGAAGAGTTCAATACTGAGGAGTTCAATGGGACCTACAAGTGTTAATGTGTAAAGAGCCAACATTAGGACAAATAGCAGTTCAGAAATAAGACTGAAAACTTCTTAGGGATCACCTTTCAAGGAATACTGGGTAAAAGTGAAGAATGATAGACTGCAGGGGCTACCAACAGAGATCACTCAAGGACCAACTTTTGGAGTTGGGTCTGGGTCAGGAGATGCAAATCACTGTTCAGATGCCCAAATGTGCAGCTCTGTGCCTCACTACTTTAGGGCACAAACAGAAAAGCTGCTGTATTTATGCACTTCCATCTGAACAAAACCAGGACCATCAAAGAAGCTGGGAATGAGTCAGGATAAAATCCACAAGATATTCCCTTCCGTCTCCCTTCCTCACCTCCCCACACAATGAGCTGCCTCCTTACTTCTCATTTTGCACAATAAGGAAGGCACTTCCATCCATCAGGAGAATGAGGCTCCTGGGTTCATTTTTTCTGTAAGAGCATAGACAGGCCAGAGTAGATTTCAGGTAAGATTTAGCTTCTCCGTTCACATCCATTTTATATTTTTAACCAGAAACGTTTCTAGTTAAGATTCCTCTAAACACTGAGCAAGCAAGGAAAAGGAAGCAAAATAACCCATAAATATCCTCTGCCTGGGCCTGTGGAAGGGTAGAGGGCATGAGGACATGTAAAAATACTCCTCAGAGACACCATCCTCAGAAACTGAATGTGCTGCAGTGCAACCCATCCCGCTGTGCTGCACCGGCGCCAACTAGGACTTTGTAAAATCTAACTTCTGCTTCAAGGTAGCAAGGGGGGAATCTGGAATCCAGCCACCCCTGTAGTTGCCCTAGCAGCTTGGGCAGCATGGTGAGTGCTCTCTGCAGGAGTGTTTTACGTACAGCTGTAACCTTCAGTGCAGGCTATGCAGGCAGTTCTAACAACATTTCCAGCAGGTCTCCTAGAACAAACTCTCAGTGTCCTCGGATGGATGTGTCTGCATGTGGAAAATCAGCATTTGTGCCATGGTGCTATCTATGTACACTGCAATTTGTCCAGTTCCTGCAGTCAAACAAGCCTGTTTTTGTAGGGCTGCTGAAAACGTGGCCTTTAATTACCGCCTTTGGCAAGGAGCAGGATTAGCTGCGGGATGAGATTAGCAGCCTTGTTGCTGTCAGGGATGGCATGTTGGCAGTGCTGAACCTGTCAGCAGTCCTGGAGTTTTGTGCATCTGCAAAAGCAATAGTGCTGTTTTTCCAATTTACGGAAGAGTTTATCCTTTGTACTTTTGTAATCAGTTCTTTCTTGGCTAGTGTATGAAACATTGAAAAAAAAATGGTCTTGGTTTTGGCATTTTTGCAGTGATATGTTCACTGAAAACTCTTAGTGCTGTGTGATATAAAATTATGCATCTAGTTCTATAGAGATGGGAGAGAAAGGGAGAGTTTGCCTGAGACCTGTCTGTCTATCATAGCAACCCCCATCGGAAGCAGAATCAGAGTGAGGAGATCTAGCCCATCAGAGGAACCTGGTCAGGGCAAAGACAGGGGGAGAGAGGGGAGAATATCAACCCTTTTAAAATTGTGAATGTGTTTATGCATTGCCATGTCAGAGCACAACACCTCCCCTTCATCACCTTTTAATGCATTTTGCTTTTGCATTGCTTTCATTTCTTCCCTGTTGCTTCCCCTTGCCACTGAGTAACATTAATGTTATTTTTATCCTAACTAGGACTCTCCTACTTGTGTTCCTGTGCAAGAACGGCTCCACACACATCTTAGAAAAATCAGCATTTTTGTTGTCACAGTTATTTTCTTTATCCATTCTCTAACTTCTCCAAATTGAAGTTTGGAAATGTTAGACAGTGGAGAAAAGGAAAATTTGGAAAGAATATCTGAACGTTGTACTTCCCCTGGCGAGCAGATGGAGGAAAACTTGAGGGGAGGTGGTGATGAGAGTGGGGAGTGGAAATGAAAAACCTGACTGCAGGGAAAATAAAGAATTTTTTATTTTGAAAATTGACAAGTGGAGACAAAAATCAATATTTTCACATTTCCTGAAATTCCTCATTAAATTGCCAAAAATGAAACCTTACCGTGACAAGCCCCTCTCCTGTCACAGTAAAGTATATTCCCATTGGAAAAAAATATATGTATTGAGTCCAGGATAAAGTACAAAATAATGCTGCAGTGCTGTGCCCAGGGAAGGAGGTGGGTGCAGTGATGAGGTGAGCTGCTGCCATGACCATAGGAGCATGGACCAGCACAGCATGTGTGCTGGTGGTCTCACTGCTTCCCTAGTCCGGTTGGTCATGGGGGAGTCCAGGAAATTCCCCATGTTGGGGAACAGCCTGCAGTAACCCAACAGCTACAGTCAAATGTACAACAGTACTCAAGGACTGTACTCAACGTTACTCAGTGATCAGTCACCCACAGTGAGTCTTGGAGGCATTTTCAGTTCAAAACACATCTTAGCAGGGTCCTGCGTCCTTCAGTTAATAAGAGTTAATAATGGGATAGAAAAGATGCTTATTATATTCACAAAGAGCTTCAGCAATGGGCAGGCTGCTCAGTGCTGGATAACAAGTGAATGTAAAGTAACCTCAAAAAATCAGAGAAATATTTTGGAAAAGTATGGAATGAAATTCAGTGAGGACAAAATTGAAGCCCCAACTGTAGGAAGGAAAAGGCATTCATGTTTATGGGAGATAAGAAGACAGTTTGGTATCCGCTGTGTAGGAAAGGATTTGAAGGTTTTAGTGGGTCACAACTTGACTGAGGATCAACATTGCTGCTGCAAAAAAAGTGCAATACTGTACCGTGACATGCCAATTATAAGAAACAAGAAATAATTCTAGTAACACTGTTAAGATTTTAGTTTGGCTTACTACATTTAGTTTGAAGGCAATTTAACAAGATCATGAGTGTGCTGGAGAGAATTCAGAGGAGACAAATCCTTGGTGAGCAAGGACCTGAAACCACAACTTGCTTAAGAAGGTCTGAAGAAGTGTGTCCGAGAGACTGAATTCAAAGAATATAAAGAAAAGAACAAATACTTTCCCCCCCATTTCTGCTGTGGCTATGACAAAAATAATGTGCATAAGTTACAGTAAGGGAGATTCAGACAAAATCCTGAGCTTTGGGTTGATGGGAGCAGCAAAGTACTGAAGGTGCTGAGCCAAGGCACATGGGTCTTTGTTTCTGGGCATCTAAGAGTACCTTGAAAAATGGCATAGGTATGTTGCATGAGATAACACCTTGTCAGTGCCCTTCTACCCAGTTTCCTGTGATTTTTATGATGTGTATCGTAACAGTTCAGCAAGTGAGGATTTTAAAAAATAGCTCCCAAAACACTTGGAACTTGCTGAAGATGACCAAACCTTCTGTCTTTTTGCAAGCTTTTCCCACTGAGTCGTATTTCCACTGGCTTCAGTGAAACGAGAGCTTGCCAGCTGCAGCTCTTGGACCACATCAATGACTGCTCACAGTCAAACATTTAATTTACCTCCCAGCCACACTCAGAGGCTCTAGAGTGAAAAACTATTTTTAAAGTTGCCATCCTGCCACATTGGAACATTTGCTCGGCAGTAGAGAGTGTGCTCGAAGAAATAATGACTGCCTTTTTATCCAAAGGCTATTATAGCTAATGTTTAAAGTTCACTAAAAACATGTTTCTGTATATTTGTATGGAAGGTATATTTAAGGCAAACCTCCCTCTAACTCTCCTCAATAAGCAAAGAGCACACAGCAATACTCCACTCCTGACATTTTAAAAAGCCCTGTGATGTTCTTTTCTTCCCTTAACAATGGGGCCAATTTTCCCTTTCCTGGCTGCCAGCCTGCCCTTGCTTTTTGTTTTAACACCTCTTGAAATTACCTTGACCTCACCTTTAAGCACACTCTTCTCCAGAATGCTGAGATTAGACTGGGTGGGAGGTGTTGCTGATAGAGCAATGGAAGATCAGACATTAGCTTAAGGGTGAGAACATCACCAACATTCACCATCTTCTCTAACACCCCGGGGGCACCATTAGTAGCGATCATGGGCCTTGCCTCTGCCCTGTCACTTCTCAGAGCTGCAAATCTCTTCTGGACATCATTCTCCATGAAGGACTGACTGCTGTACATGCATCTATGTTTGGAAGAGGAAAGCAAATAGACCAGGTTCAGTCTATGCCCCTTCCCAGCC
Source organism: Piaya cayana (assembly GCA_013389865.1). Lineage (NCBI taxonomy): Eukaryota > Metazoa > Chordata > Aves > Cuculiformes > Coccyzidae > Piaya > Piaya cayana. The sequence continues at coordinate 51,782 of WAAB01007890.1, forward strand.
ATTGTCCTCATGACTCAGCTTGGTCTCTAGCTGTTTTACTGCTGACCTGCCAGAGGCAGTTTTCAGGTGCTACTGCCGCATATTCATCCTTACCAGACTGGAAACAGGCACCTCTTACAGCTAGAAAATAAGCAGTTTTCTAACTTAGAGGTTTGAACACCACAAATGAAATAATCGTATGAGCCTCCCCCTGATAAAAATAGAAAAATCATCTACCAAGAGAAACCCAAAACTGTGAGTGTGTCTGTACTGGAGGATTTGAGTTCTCAGCACAGATCTCCAGCTACAGGTGTCTCATTTCAGGTCAGGTCTGTGGCATGTTTTTCACTGTCCAGGGACAGATGGGTAATGGACCAGATGATGTGGATAGACTTAGATTAGATGTAGGAAGAAATTTTTTACTGTGGGTGTGGGTAAGGCACTGGAAGGTGTTGCCCAGAAAATGGATGTCTCATCCCTGGAGGTGTTCAAGGCCAGGTTGGATGAGGCTTTGTGCAGCCCGATCCAGTGGAATGTGGCCCTTCCCATGAAAGGTGGGGGGCTGGAATTGGATGATCTTTAAGGTCCCTTCCAACCCAAACTATTCTATCTATGATTTTACGATTCTATGGCCTTTGAGACCAGGAACAAACAACCAAGGTAGCAGGCCGCGTTCCCCTTTCCCTGCCACTCTAGCTGCAAGCTTGCTCACATCAGCATCCCGGGCTCGTGAAACCCAGTGGCCGGTGTGTGTTGCTGTGGTCCTCCCACAGCGTTGTAGACACCTGTGTCCTTGTCGCTTTCTCACCTAGCAGTACTGATTATTTTTTTCTTTTAAATATTCTGGGGCAAGCACAAGCTCTGTTATTTTGGTTTGTGGCTGTGGGCTACTTGTCACATGACAGGGAGAAAGGGAGAAAGAGTATTACACAGGGACAGAGAGCTTGTAACAACTACAAGGAGCAGATATGCATGTCTGCTTATGCCCTTTCAACAATTTGAATGAGCAAGAATAGCTGGAAAAGCAGCAAAACACACTACTTCACCTGGTACTGCAACAGTGGTGTGACAGCAGTGTGAGCAAGAAGTAACTATCTCCTTCATTTCTAGGAAGAATCACCTGCATGTGTGACTGCAACCGTTTCTAGGTGACCCTTTTGGAGCCAAGTTAGCTCCAGGGTGATCACAGCTTTGCTCCTAGGACATAAGCGCCAGCAGTTTGCACAGGCACCAGCACTATGGTGCAAGATGGACCAAAAAACTACTGAAGAAAATGGGAAGAAGTGAGGGGAGAGGGCAGATCTAGAAATCCAGAAAAGGTTTTTACAGCTGCGCAATCACTTTGATATACCCTCAGCCCTTATGAGATGCTCAAATCTCAAACATAATCACAGGCCAACCTGTACAGAGTCAGTAGTCTGACAAATACATAGAAGGCAGAAGACCTTGAGAGACCTGAAAGATCCACACACTGTGTGTGTCATGGAGTAATGTTACATTATGGGTAACAGCAGAAACATGTTATGGAGAGATCTGAGCAATCAGACTTGGGTGGCTTGATGATTTTTCTCTCTTCCCAGCAGACAGACGCAATACCCCAGTCCAGAGAGCTCAGGTTAGGGCTGTAAAAATAGTTGAGTTCTTTTGGCTTTAAGCCCAAATAAAAATATTTTTAATAATTCAGAATTAGAACAATCTGAAAAATTTGTTGTTATTCTCTGGAGCTACATAGACTGGTTTGAGCCACCCATCCCTGTCCTCTCCAGTGATACTGCAGAAATATTTGTGGAAGATGACTGTGGGAGCCTTCCATCCCTGAGCTCTTCATTGCAAGTGTCTGGCGTGTTGGGGCTTTTGACCCTATCAAGATTTTACCACAGTGGGGTCAGGAACCCCAGAGCAAAGGCTAAGTTCACAAGCACATAAAAGGTAGTGGTAACCTTGTATGCATTCCAGAGAAATGGAGAAATCAAGATTGAGCCCATGCTTAAAAGGCAACTCCAGACCCACTAATTCAAAGATCAATGGAGTTTGTACTGACTTGATCCAGGATTCATTACAGGGTGATTATGCAGGAGTATTAGTGTGAAGAGGTCTGAACTGAGCCTGTCACTAGAAACCAAAATTGTGCTTTGTAGCAAAGTCTTATTTAAAAATCTGAGGAATGGGCCCAACTTCAATTAAAAAAATGAGTCAAATATTTAAGAAATAATTTTAGGGCATTCATTTTAATATAAAGACCACATTTGAACACAAAGCTTTTCTGAAACATTTTCCATCCTCAGCAACTGCATTCTGGTAGAATTGGTTAGATTATCAACATATTGTAATCTTAAAAAGTATTTCTGCAAATATTTTTCTTTTTTCTGGTGGAAAACGACCTGTTGGTATTCTTCCAGCTTGGTCTAATGCTAGAAGTTATGGGTTGTTCTTTATGATGAAGCATAACTGGCAACCCCTGATTAAAGCACACATATGACTGAGTCAACAGGAAAGAGGAGCGGGATAACCAGGTACAAATTTTACTTGCATTATCATGAATTGTAGTTATTTTAATGGAGTAATAGAATGCTGGCAACTTTTTTTTTTCCTTTTACATTATTGAAACAAAATTCAGTCTTTCAGAAAGTATCCTTTAACTGACATTTATTACATGTTTTTAAGCTACCCTTTGAAGGCATAATCAAATTTTTACTTCTTCTGAAGGTCTGCAAGTATCTTAAGCATGGGAGAATCTAAGCTCACATCCAATTGCACCAAGGAAGCAGTGAAACAAACTGCACCCACTGCAGCTATATGGAAAAAACAGGCTGAAAAATAGGAAAACTCTCTTCATGTGAAATGACTCCTCAGTTCTAGGTACGCTGAAGGCCGAAACAAGAAAAATAAATATTGAGCTCTTTCATAAAGATCTTTGAGGTCCCTCAAAAAGGAAAAAACCTCTATGAAAGCTATTTACATTGTTTTCAGAGAAGTGTGATTTCTGCCTTTCAGGCTCATATGCTCTCAGGCAAAGTTTGCTTCAGTTGCAGCCTTGTCACTTAAGAGTTGAAAAGGGACAGTGTCTTCCCTACTTACCATTCAAGTAATGGCAATGGATGCTTAAGACTAAGGGGACAAATTTTTTCTGTACAAAAACCATCATATTGTGTATGGGAGAATGGTGTGGGGAACACTAACAGCTTCATGCCTTCCCCTAAAGCAGCAGTTATGGTCTTGTTGCATTGGTTCAATTTATGGACCCTTTGGGGTCTTTTTAATTGCACCTCCACTGATTTATCTTCTCCCAGGCATGGCTATTCCCCTCAAACAGCTTGATCAGTCCATGCACCTTCTCTCTGGGCACTAAAGTTCCTTCTTGACCCCAGCTTGCTTAACCTGGGACCCACTGCCACATCCTGCTTGGACCTGGCTCATCGCTTGCTGTATTGGGGTTTGTCCATAGACCCCACAGCCAGTCTTGCTCTGCACATGCTTTTGGTCACTGGGGGACTGTGCTCTTGGTACAGGCACATCCCACCTGGGGCTGTCTCAGTTCCTGGCTCTGTTCCCCTTGCAGGCAACATGGCCCCGGCTGCTCCCAGACATAGGGAGCATGCTATGAATGTCTTTATATCAGGAGGCCACCAGTCACACCAGCACAGTCTGAATTATAGACAATTTTAAAGGGAAGAGAATATTTAGTAAAGTTATGTAACTGAAGTTAAAAAATAGCCTATTGCCATCTGGTTGTGCTATTTTGAAGACCAAAAAACCCTCAAGTCTTTTTAAAGCTAGCTATACTGTTTGCAAACTCAGCCAATTTTTTTACAAAAATCTCAAGTTACACACACTTGAGTTACCTCCAGAGCTTTTTGAACCAGCTTCGTCTACACACGACCCGTATCCAGTCATCAGCTCTGTTCCACGTCTGCCATGCATATTGCAAAAGCCCTGTTACATTCCTGTAAAGCAGGTGCACAAAATCAGGAGACTGCAGAAAAAAAATCTAAAATAAAATAAAATAAAATGTAAAGGAAAATATACTACAGGCGAAAAAAAGGAAAATAAAATACAGAGTCCTCAACACTATGGATTAATCCCTAAGCCACTGTCCTCCACTGGGCATGAGGAGACAGTTATTTTAATAACAGCCCAAGCTGTAATGAAATTGTTATCCTCCAGCTGTTTGGATTTTTTTTTTCACTGAAGCAACCAGGAACTGCAGAGGGCCTGAAACATTGCCCAGATAGGACCTTCTCCATTAAACAGAGGACAACTTAATGGTATTTGCACCCATCTGGAACATCAGCATGGAAAAGACTGTCACCCTGAAACCTCTCCAGACCAGCAGCTCACCACCGCAGTGATGGAGCTGATTACCCGACAGTCTAACGACATGCCAGGATACATCCAGACTATACTAGTAAGCCACACAGGACCACTTCTCAGTTCTAGTATTAAAATATCCCTGCTGACTCCTAATCTTACCTACAAATCCCAAGTAACTACCTTCCCGCAACTGCAGATGAATCTCAGAATTTGTGCATCAGTGAGAGCAACTTGCACGGAAACTTTCAGCATTCAATATTGCTTATGTATCATTTTCTAGTATAGGAAAGAAATAAAGCAGTGTTTTCAAATGGATTCTAACATCATCTAGCCTGAATCTGACCCCTGCAGCAGGGATGAGGGACAGCACCTACCGCAGCATCGAGCTAATGACATCTACAGCCAACACACCAGACTGTTTCCCTTCAGCAGTTTTATGTGTATTGCCTTTCAGCCTCATTACATAAGGTTAATTATTTCTGACTTGCTTCCTCTGTACACATTGGCATTTTGCGCCTATTGCCTGCCCTGATGCTTTGCAGCCCTGACTGCTTTTCACACTTGTTTTCCAATATAGAGGCACGGGATAGTCTTCCAGCAAAGACCTTCATCACCTCTGGAGACATCATCTGCCTTCATTGTTGTTCAACAGGTGTCCAGACCCAGAGGAAAACCTGGGCTGAAGCAAAGCCTGGGACTAGGAGCTTAGTTGACGTATTTGCTCTTGCAGGAAGGGTAATCACATTGCTGCACACACAGTTGTAGGTAAATGCTGGAAGCAAGTTATTTTATAGCATTATTATAATTGTACTCACTTGGAGTGAATTATTAGCTAATAGTCAGGACTTCATAGGGCTGTTTCTCCACTGGAAAAATTGAGAATCTGATTAAGATATGTCCCAGGTGCAATTCTGTTTATTTATGGTGACTGAGTACAAAATCTAGCTTTGCCAAGTAAGGAAGAACAAAAAAGGACAATAACAACAAAATAAAGGAGCGATCTCCTTGCTCCCATTTGCTAGAGGTGCCGTTCTCCATGGTAGCTTAGAAGTGTCTAAACACAGGCTGCTGCCACCCTGCCTACTCCCATCCCTGGTCCCTGGCTGGGCAGGGCTGTCCCCCTTGTCTAGAATATGTAGAATCTGATCAGACTTTCAGGGGAGTCATGAAAGAGGTGGAAAGGGTGCCAGCTTGGATGCCAGGATGCCAGAGAAATATGAGTTTCAGTTGTCTGAAGCTACATTCTGTTATCGGGGCTGGGTTTCCGAAAAGCTCTATCCCTGATGGATAGGGCCATGTGAAGCTATGACTAATCAACAACTCTGACCTTGCGGTTACAATCCTAAAGAAAAGTTCTACCACATTGTCCTGCTGGGCAAGTCTCCTGCTTATCTGGTCTTCCCTTGCAAGTTCACGCTTGCTGGTCATATTGGCCACTGAATGACAGTGCCTAGTCCTGCCAGAATCAGCAAGGGAAAAGGGGTGCTCAGCACATCTGTCACCCCTACCAGCCTGTGGATAAAGGTCAAAGATCCATTTGATTGCAGCCATTGTAAGTCCTGCAGTGCAATGGTTCTTCAGCCTCATTTTCCACTTCTTCTTGGCAGTTTAACATGGTGCTTGCTGTGCCCACCTCTCTACTACTTCGGGAGCCAGAGCTAGCTGTCCACAGCAAAACACTAGTTTATGTTCTCCTTTGGCTGTCATGGTTAGTTGGGAAACCAAATAAAGTATAAGCATTTCAAATTAATCTTCTGAAGAACCATTACTTAGCATCTCAGTGGTATTTGGTCCCTTGCTAACCTAGGTGCAGAGCTTTGTAAGCCCCATTCAAATCCTTCCTCGGAGGTCATCCATTGAGGTGATGAATGAGAGTTATGTGACACTCTCTGTCAGTCCCCCATAACCTTGAGCATCCACTGCTTGTCCTGGCAGTGTGCAGTGCCTTGCTACACTCTCTTCTTCCCCTATTAACCTCTGAGATGGAGACTTTTTAGTCAAAGCTGGTCAGAAAAACATTATTCAGTAAATTATAAGTTTGACATATTGTTCTGCTTGAATTTAAAATATGCTGAGTTGAAGACAACCGTTCCAGCTGATGAAAAGTACTTTTTTTAAAAAAAATCAAAGCTTTATATGTGCTTTTCTGGCCAAAAAAATTATTTAAATGGCATTTTTAGTTTGAAACTGTTTGGGGTTTTTTTTTCTTGGAAAGAGAAATTCAACAGGTGAAGGACCACATGGTCAGACAGAGGTTTCTCTCCCTCAGTCTGTCTCCATATCACAGTCTTTGAAGTACAGCACCCTACAGGAGGGAAAGGGAAGAAACTGAGTTACCCATTTAAAAAAAAATTAAAAAGTCAAAAACTGACAAGTCACTTAATGAGCTGACTAAAAAACATCTTCCTGGCAAGTGTTCCACTTCTGGTTGTGGCTGCTGAGGTTCTTGATGAAGTTTCTTCTTCAGCCCAGGTCAGAAGATTCAATATAAGTCAGACAGCTCCATGACAAACACTGTTCAAGCTTCTGTCCCTCTATGGGCATGGAAAATCAGAAGGGAATCACATTTTCATTCTGGTTAGAACCAATGCATATCAGCTCTGTATTTCATAACAGTTAGGTGCATTGCTTCCTCCTCTGTAATGCATGATCCCATCTCCAGCTTGTAATTAACATAGAAAAGTGGCAGTTAACAGTGCAGAGGTTATTGCACATCAAGGGCAACACAGTGGTGAGTGGATGGATGTAGCCATGTGCTCATCTGTCACCTCCTCCACCAAGCAGTCTGTTGCTGGTGAAGTGTGACGTGCAGTGGGATGCTGTCTTCCTTTAACTGCTTTTGAATGACTTTTGAATGAGGCACTGAGCAGGTGCTCCAGCCAGAGCTATGTCTGACTTGCACTTCTCATGTATGAGCAGGGTGGGGGGACTTTTTCTTAACCAACTATACCAGGTCACCCTGGTCCTACCTTTGAGATCATAGATTAGTGCCTAATATTAGGTAGGATGATCCTAGGCCATATACAAGGCACAGTCTCCTATCTTTCTCCTGTTCCCTGTTCTGCCCGTCTCATCAGGCAGGATGGATCAGGACACCCAGGCACACAGAACCTGGATGCAGCATCCAAACTGCATCTGTGCCAGCACCGAACACAGAGGAAACGATCTCACCACTCCCACTTTGGCACTGGAGAATTGCATTAGCTCTCAGTCATCAGCACAGCACACCCCTACACCTCCTCTTCTTATTGTCCATCATGACCTTCCCCTCTGCATCTCCAGCAGCTTTCAGAAGTGTTGGCCTCCCTGAAACCTCCTCCCACATAATAAGACTGGACTCAACTTTTTGTTTCTGGATGAAGGTTCCTATATTTAGCCATGAAAACCAAATTATTTTCTTTAATCTAACCTCCCAAGAGTCTCCACTTAGCACCAAGGTCCTCTTCATCAGTTACCGCTCTCCCAGCATCTACACCTGCAAGCTGTCAAGGTTTTCTTTGCAATGTACTCAGAAACTTAAACAAGACAGGGCAAAATCCAGGACTGTTCACGTAATGTAGTTACTAGCATGATTCCCAGAGAACAGTCAACTCAGAAAGGCAGCAACCATCACCTCCAACCTGCAAACTAGGGCTTCAGAGAGAGCAATTCTGGAGAAGAACTCTTTGCACAGACTTTGTGATTGGGAAGAAGGGACCTAGCAGTGGCATAAACTGTCAGTGACTGGAAGATTTTTTTTCCCATGCTTCTTAATGAAGTTCCTGTAACAATTTGTGTGGTTAGCCTGCAAGCCCTAGGGTTGTATCTGATTTGTTCTGGGACAGGTCTGGGAGATGTGGGATGTTTGGCAGGTGGCCTTGTTGCTTGTGGAAAGGCTGCAAAAGAAGTCGGGCCTGGAGCAGGTTTCACGTACTGGGACCACAGGATTCCAAGGGGTATTTGAGGAGAAAGTGGAGGAACAGGACATGCTGACCTCTCATTTTCTAGCAGTAGAAGCACTGGACACATGCTTAGTTCAGAGAGGCACCAGGACTCTGCATTCCCTTGCTTACAATGTGCTGAAACTTTTATTTTACTTTGCAGCACCTAATGAGAGTCTTTCATGGTAGTTTGATGGATTCACTCCACTTTGTCAAGAGTTAACTGGAAGCACTGGTATTTCTTGACCATCTGTCAAGCTATGGCTGCCGTGGTCTTGTGAGGGAACAGTAACAATAAAAAAGAGATTGCAAACCAAATCCGTAGGTGTGCATCAGAGATTTCTCATTCAGGAAAGCCTCCTATGACATCCTTCATAATGTCTAGAGACTGAAAATGAGGAAGAGGTGAGCCCACCTTCCAAGCAAATCAGCTTTGGGTTGTCCAAGACTGCCCTTGCAGAGCCAGGACCAGTTGTGCAGCATGAGTGAGGTGCCAGAGCTGCTGATCACCAGAGGCTGGTAAAGCCTGGAAAGGATGTAACAGCCTTCCTGGAAGCTGTGGTCTTGTAGGCAAAGAAACTTGAGGGGAAAAAAGAGTTTTTGGAGGCCTTCTCTGCCATCTTGGAACTGACATTGCCTGCATATCAGTGGGAACAGGATTTACCTTCTCATGCATAGTAGGAAGAAAGCCTGGCTGCTGATAATGGTTAGGAGCATGCAGTGAAGTTTCTCAATTGATGAGCAGGTTTTAAGGAGAAGAGTTTCTAGACAGGAAAGAGAAGTAAAACAGGCTCTGAAAAATAAGAGTAGTGTTACAGTTTCCCACCACTGGCTCTGGCCTGGGACGTGCAAGCTGCTGCCCTGCAGATTGCTAGGGGGCCCTGGCACAGGCATCAGCTCACACCAGCCAGAGCTGAATTGCACAGAACTCATTCAATAGTCCTGAGATCTTGCCCACAGGCTGATTAGGAGCCTGGGCTGGGAGCCTCTTCAATTTCCTTCATGTGGACTTTGCCCACAGTGGAATGAAGAGTCCAGTTCCCAAGGTCTGGGCACAGCCCATTTCACTCCACTACAGTCTCTTCCCAATGCTGGCAGTTGACTCTGGGCAGATGCTCTCTGCCTGCCACCTTCCAGGCAAGTCCTTGGCAAGCCTGGCTATGTTCTTTGGAAAAACACCTCCACACCCACAAATTCTTCTCCTCCCAAGTGACAGGGGACAGGACGAGGGGGAATGGCCTCAAGCTCCACCAGGGGAGATTTAGGCTAGAGATTAGGAGGGAGTTTTTTACAGAAAGGGTCATTAGGCATTGGAATATGCTGCCCAGGGAGGTGGTTGATTTGCCTTCCCTGGAGGTGTTTAAGGCATGGGTAGATGAGGTGCTGAGGGACATGGTTTAGTGTTTTGTGGGAATGGTTGGACTTGATGATCCGATGGGTCTCTTCCAACCCGGTGATTCTGTGATTCTGTGAAATTGCACAAGAAATGGTTAATGTCTACAGAAACAGTGACTACAAGGGAGACCCAGTCACTGTGAGCTGGTGTCATCACTGAAGAGTTCAGCCCAAGCTGTCAAAGACAGGATCTCATTTGCTGCCAAATACTCAGGAGCCGGGTAAAGCCCCTGCTTTGGTGCCTGCCCTGAAGAACAGGGTCACATTGGAGATAGCCTTGATACCGCTCCTGTCAGAGAGCAAGAGTAAGTCTGGTGAGTAGAATACAGAATGGTGTCTTGGTTGCCTTTTGTGAGAGTACATGTTCAGGAAATCTGGGAAGGGAAACAAATTGGACTCATGCCCTGTTCTGATTCTTTGTGTATGAGAGGCTGGAAGTGTTTTGTTTTCTGCTTTTTCTTACTTAAAAAAAATATCAAACATCAAGTCGTGTTTTGGCAGAGGTCTCCTCATAAGATCTGGAGAAGTGGAGTGGGAGGTTTTGCAGCTTCTAGTGAAACGGGGAGAGGAGGAGGTGTTGAACTGCAAAGATTTTCTCTTCCAACTGTTGGTTAGGAGTGGAGTTAGATAAATGTTAGCTAAATACAGACTGCTTAAGACATTTTGTAGGAAAAGCAATTCTACTTGAAATTTGTCAGCTTTTTCTTGCACTGTCATAATACTATTAGTTCTCCAGTGAAGAAAAAACAAACAGGGTAGACAAGACCTGAATTCCTAATGTAAAAAAACAAAAAACAAACCGATTTTTGTACTGTCCTCACACAACAAAGAAGTTGAATGAGTGCCCATTTCGCCTTAGCTTTGCACATTCTTTGCTACTTCTTCCTCTTACAATAAGTGTAAGAGAAAGAAGCACATTTAATTACAGTGTGAGATGTCTTACCCTCCTCAGATACCCAGTGACCAGGACCTGGGGGATTTCTGATCTTGTTAGTGACAGGGGATTCTAGGAGATGCAAGCATACAGGAGAGGCAAAACTGGTTACTTGGGTCTAGAAATGGAGGTAAGGTTTGGAGCATCTAGATGAAGAAGAAGGTTGACAATGTGGCCTGCCAGAAGATATTTCTCAGGTGGAGGAAAGAGGATGCAAATGGTTATTCACATGCCTTGGACCAGTTAGTGATCCTCTGCTGACTGGTCCTAAACAAACTGTCTTGGCCAGAAGTCAGGACCTTGAAGAGCAGTAGACTTATTACATATAGGTTTCCAGAATTCTCCTACAGAGATGCCAGCTGGAAAATCAGTTTGACTCATAGGCAAGATAGAGAGAGCAGTGATCTGTTCACAGCATGGGAGAGCGCAGACAGCAAGGAGTAGGTTGCATCAAACTGAAGAACAAGAAAGTGGTGAACCATTGAGGCACCATGGCTGGAGGAAGAGGGAACACTGCCCTGCCTCTGAGCGATGCTGTGCAAAAAAGACCAGCAACAGGTACAACACTTGATATGTATTATGCTGTTGAAAATCATACAACATTCCCCTTAAACAAGAACGGTGCTGTGAAGAAGAAAGAGACAAGTGCTATCACGGAAACATAGAAAGGTTTAGGTTGGGAGTCACCTTAAAGATCATCCAGTTCCAAACCAACACCACCCACTGGATCAGGTCACTAAAAGCCTCATCCAGCCTGGCCTTGAACACCTCCAGGGATGGGGCACCCATGACTTCTCTGGGCAACCTGTGCCAGTGCCTCAACCACCCTCACAGGAAAAAAATTCTTCCTAATATCTGATCTAATTTTCCCTCTTTCAGCTTAAAACTACTACCACTCATCCTATTCCTGCACTCCCTGATAAAGACTCCCTCCCTGGCTTTCCCTGTAGGGCCCCTTTAAGCACTGAAAGACTGCCCTGGTGTCTCCTCTAGGCTGACCAAGCCCAACTCTCTCAGCCTGTCCTTGTATGGGAGGTGCTCCAGGCCTCAGATCATCTTTGTAGCCTCTTCTGGACTTGCTTTAACAGATCCATGTCCTTCCTATGTTGAGTACTCCAGGACTGAACACAGAACTCCAGCTGAGTACTGTCATGTCATCAAAGACTACCAAACATTTCACAGACAAGGTCACTGTGTAAGTAAGGATAGATAAAGATGAACTAAGACCAGTGGGTCACAGGGAAATGTTTCATACATTAGAAATAAAGATAGTAACTTTACCAACGAATTGTTGGCAACTTCTAACTTTTCTCCATCTCCCCAAATTAAATGTGAAACCTATTACCATGTAATTTTTTTTGTACTTACAAAGAGCTTGTGTGAGCATACAAGACAGCTCTGAACAATATTGCAAGGAACGCAAATGCTTCTCCCTGGCACCCCAGGTAATTTTATATAAAGCAAACAAATCAAACTTCTAAGACATACAACAGAACTTGAACATCAGCCCTCAAACAACTTATCCTCATGGGATCCAGTTCTCAATAATGTATGCCAGACGTGAATATTGCAGTTTTGTGATTTCCTGAGGACAGGAGGTGAAACATAAAAATTATGTCAAAATACCATAGGAGAAGTCCTCATGAAAATAAGCAGGCTGCTCTGAGTATCCTCAATATTAATAGACAGGAGAAAAAGACAGATGAAAAATATTTTCCAGCCTGATCCTGCGAAAGATCAGCTGGAGAAGAGAGCAAAACATTATTGACAAGTTTGCCCAGCAGCATGAGGTAGCAAGCACAAAAGACTGTGTGAGATCCCTCCCAGACCTCAGAGACCTACAAATGAACCAGTTGCAACTAGAGTGACTCAATGTAAACCAACATGAAAATAGTCTAGCCATGAAGGACAAAGAAACCATTAAGTAGACCTTTTTATTCTTTATATAGAATAGATATTACAAAATTCACCTTTATTAGTATAAAGGTAGAATTTGGTATTAATCACAAGAAAATATCACCTTAGAGGATTTCAAAGCAATTGCCTACAAAGTAAAGATTCACAGAGTACCACACCAGAATAATTCCTGCCATTTTCTTCCAGCAGTTCTGTAAAGAAAGCTTTGAAACAAAGCTACATCTAGTCAGCTGAACCTGCAAAAAGAATCTACCCTTGAGGATGGCAGATAAAAGATGTTCAAAAGTTTCTGAGCAGATTTAAATTATTATAACAATCCGGATGGAAACACACTGTTGCCTGTTCCAAGGCAATTCTGCATAACAGCACTAAGCAGAGCTCATAACACTGTAAAGAACAGGCTTCCAAAGCAACCTGGGATTTGTCCTATTCTTGCCTTGATCATATTTTCTACATCATTTAAATAAATGGAAGAATGGCAGCTATCACATGTTCATGTTATATTGTCTTTCAGAAAGTCTTTGTTAGGGCAGACAAAGTCTTTCTCTGGCAGGTATTCAATGAATGCAGACACACTGGGTCACACTAAGTCCATCTAACCCTGTGTCCTGGCTCCAACAGCAGTCAACAAGACATGATTATGGAAAGAACATGGGTATAGAGCATGCATAAAGTGATCTTCCCCCTCAATATCCTCCTGCAGGTGTACTTCCCTTATTTCTCATCCCAAACATCTGTGACTTAGGGTCTTATTGAGCTAGGAGGCCTTAGCTGTATTTAACTGCCTTCAGTGAACTTAATTTTCCTTGATTACCTAGTCACTTTGTGAATCCTGCCATCTGCAACAGCTACAACATCCCCTTGCAGTGCAATTCAAAGCTGAACTGTGTGGCATGGAAAAAATTAACCTCGTTTACATTTTGAGCCAACCTCCTACTAATTACACTTGATGATCTCTAGTTCTTGTACTGACAGAAACAGGATATGATCATCCCACATTCAACTCTTCCACTGCCTCTTATGATTTCATAGACTTCTCTTACACCCCCCACTGTTTTATTCTTCCAGGCTGAAGATTCGTGGCCTGCTAGAAATCTTTAGTTACCTAAATCTATAGGTATCATTTGGATACCAAATACGATCTCCATTCATAAGTTAGGATATGCTCAGTGCTACCTCGGTGTAACAAAATGAATTCTTTCCCTGTCCCTGAGCTGGGACCAATATTCACTTCTCTAAAGGAACTGGTCTTTTTTTATGGCAATGACAGCATTGTCGGCAGTCTGGCCTTATTTGACAGCATTTCTCTCCTGAGTAATAAACAGGCACAACAGCATACAGACAGCCAAGTTTGGACCAGCTAGCAGCAAACAAATACTAAAATCAGAAGGAAAAAAAAGTCAGTGTGTCCTTATAGCATCTCCTAGAAGCAGGATCCATGAGATTTTTCTGATGTATTTATGTACATAGGCAGCAGTTTTCCTGAATCTAATAGCTTCATCCACAGTGGGTTGCACTTCTCCGTGCAGGATAGCATTGCAATTACAGAATCCTCAGCACCAAGCTACAGCTTATTAGCAATAACACACTAAGCATAGGTCAGAGTCTTAGAAGAGAGTTAAGTCTAGCCAACAGCAGTTAAATAGCTTTTATCATGAACGCCTGCAGCAGATGTGCAGAATAAAATGGCCAGACGTAATGAAAAGTGCTGACATCTTACAGTGCATCTGCCCACCCACAGCTCTACAAACAGTACAGGAGACAATTGTCTTGAGTGTATCCTACAAAAGCTGGGCAACAGGGTCTCTAAACCAAACTGTTATAGGCAAACCACAGAAGGCAACCAGTGCAATGTGATCCTTGCAATATAAACCTAGTCACAATAGAGATTTTATAAGGGAACAGTTTGAGAAAATCAAAAGCATGTCCCTTCTGGGGCTGTCTGGCAGGCACCAGCTCTGCCTCCTGCACCCAGCAGGTGAGTCGTGTGTCACAATGACCAGAGGTTGGTTTGGAGCTTACCAGGAGTATCAGAACCAAATTGATCTCAAATACCATGATCCCTGCTCTGTGAGCAAAGCCCTTACACACTGCCTGATCTTTCTAGCTTGCTAGAACCTCCTTATTATAGCTTTCAGATGCTCCAGGCCTCTGTCCCATCTCATGACACTCAGCATATGTGATGCTGTACTAAAAAGGGTCTCAGCTGTTCACTTGGCTTGCCAAAAGGCCAAATTTTGTTTTAAAAGGTGCATTAAATGTAATGTTTAAACACCACTGTTTAGCCATTGAATTGGTGCATTGATGTTACTTTGATTTGTTTCTCATGGTATAGCATTACCCTTCAGAAAGCAAAGGGAGGCAAGTTTTAAAACATTCTATATTCTAACTTCAGAAGATAACATTGCTAGACAACTTCATGTAATAGTTTACAGACTTGTAAGTTTTTTTAACATCAATCCAAAATTATTGTCTCCTAATATCGCCTGACTTTGGAGGAGTCTTGCCAGTTTCCATCAGCCAGGAAATCTGTTCTTGGGCTCATTCAAAGAACATTTTGAACATATCTGGCAAAACATTGCCTTGAGCAGTAGAGGAAGAAGTTACTCTGAAATAAACTCAAAAGTAACTGTAGAGACCGGAGTGAGCAAAACTCCAGAGCAATTTTATTTTTCAGAGGGATGCACGAGCACTAAGATGTCCACAACATGATATTTCAGCATCATCATACTCCTATCACAAAGCAAAATAGAAAGTCTCGTTTCTCTGCAAATGGTCACAGAGCTGATTGAGGATCAGTCAATGCCACCAGTCTGTCGCAGTGACCTGAAGCATACATAAATCAAAAAAGCTCCAGTACAAAATAAATCAGTTGTTGTTTGTTTGTTTGTTTGTTTGTTTGTCTGGTTTTTTGTTTGTCTGAAGGATAAGACCTTCCTTTAAAATAAGTGCACAGAGCACTTGATGTGGAATTTCTTCCTAGCAGCAGAATGGAGTTAGAAACCTGCTCTGGTCACATCCCATCTGCCACTTCAACAGGTACTTGGTATAGAGGGAAATAATTACCCAAGACTTTAAAGCAAAAACTACTTGATGGCAGACCTCAAAGCCTGGTTGTGGAAGCTTGGGGCATCCTTACATGGTCTGACATGAAGGACCTGGCAGACCCGGGAGAGAGGCAGCAAAGGCATGTGTAACAGCAGCCACCCCTCCAAACAAGGCATCTACAGCCATCCACCAGCTGGGGGATGCAGGTTAGGTCCGGCCAGCACCAGAGCTCTTCTTCAAGGCCGTCTGCTCTGGCTGTGCTGTCACACAAGTGTTTTTAGCAGCTTTGTATACACCCTATACTCAGCTTCAGTTGTCCTTCCCTCCAGCTTCCCCGGCCTTTTCAGGGGTTCAGAGGAGCATCACCCACCAGGGAACAGGCAGCATCACAGCTCAACTTATCCTAATGCTATTCCAAAACACAAATTCAAGCATTCCAAGATGCTTCTTGGTTAGTTTGCTTTAGCAATTCTGCACACAGCTGTGGAGAAAACAGCAGCCCCAACACTGACCCTAGTTAAGGAGATTTGTCAGCTCGCATGCTTCAGCTGGAAATCATCAGCTAATCAGCAATATTTACTTATCATTAACATCAATTAAAATATACCCCTAAGGAGCTATCAGTGACAGAAAAAAAAGTTTGTAAGGGGATTTCATCTGCTTTGTGTCATTTTTCACCTTCCAAAAACAATGTGGCTTTAATGACTCCTCTTCAGCAGGGCCCTTGCTGCCTGCTGTTGGTTACACTGCAGTGGATTACAGATGCCCTATGCAAAAAAGAATGATTTCTTGCTGGGATAAAATGAGGTGTGGAGTCCCTCAGCAGGGCTGTTTCATGGGTTACTTGCAGAGCAGATTCTCTGCCAGCACATCTCATCAGCAGCCTGTCTCCATTCTCAAAGGCTGACACCTCTCTCACCCCCTCCCTTGGCAGCGGGCACAGCCAGGTTGTCCATGGCCTCTTCCCTGCCCTGTGCAAGGGAGAAAAATCACCAAACAGTTGAGCTTCCCTTTGTTTGCCTCCTCTGTCATCACTTTGAGTCACCATGTGGAGGGTGTGTGGTGCCTCTGAGTGATGCAGTGACACACAAAGCCCCAGCAACAAAGCCAGGGGCACCAAGAAGTGCTCACAAGTGGCAGGAGGAGGCAATATGATGTGCACAAGTAATGATTTTTACTTCACATCACTATATGATCCTCACAAAAGAAACAAACCACACTGTCCATCTCTCCTTCTCAAACCCACGTTTTTCTCCAGCAGACCAAGCCCATGCCATCACCCACACTGCAGGCAGCACCCTGAGGCTGCTCCCCACTTCCCACGCTCATGCTCCAGCTCAGCATGTGTGACCACTCCTTGGAGGGGTGTTGGTGAGGGGCCATGAGACAGGAGCCTCTCACAGATACCTCCAGTGAGGAGTCAGGTGCTGGAGAGTTTGAAAACCACACAAGGCAGCAAACAAAGCCTGATCATCCTGCATTTACAAAGCTTGCCTGGAGACCTGAAATGACTCTCAGAAAACCCTACTTGCCTCAGACTAGACAAAGCAAGAAAAAAGTTTGCACAGGAGCTGCTTTTGCCTTTTGATTGCCTTGTTTCTCCAGCACAGACAAAAAAAAGATAAAGGGAGCTCTATAGGGAAGAGATTTGCACTGAATAATATTTCTGAGTCACTGATCAGTGAAGGAAATAAAGGGCCTTAGAGCTTCTTTCTCACTTAAAGAAAAGAATTGGATCATTGATTTTATTGGGACTCCCCTAGGCTTCCAGTTACCGAAAGTTCAATACGTTTTTATTTTGCCACTGGGAACTGGATGCAAACATTTATAAATCTTCATTTTAAGAGGTTATCTCTCAGTCATTTTAAATAGCTTTGTGTGATACGGATATCCTTAAACCAAACACCTCTTACATTTCAAAGATGCTTGCAAGGAGGCAAGGGTTCACGTTTGGAGATGCTCTGCATGCTTTCACAGATGAAGCAGGGAGTCCCTCAGTGGTGGCACATAGATCAGGACCCACTGGAGCTGGTCCAGACCCAAAAGGGCAGAGCACAGCTCCAACATCTGTGGGATCGCCAGGGGCTGGCTGGAGCCAGCAACTCCTCACTTCAGATTGACTGGATGCTGGGGCAGGCAGAAACACCGTGGCTCAAGACTACTGGAACTAGGTGGGGTAGCTGCTGGGCACTACTAGCAGCAACAGAGTTTATTCACTTAAAACTGCATTTACAATGCTTTCCTCAGGACTTCAAAGCCAGCACCATGATAGCAAGAAGCAGTTGTGCTAAGATAGTGGTATTCTAAGGTTGCAAGAGAGATAAAAAGTGCAAGAAGATCTATTTTTTCTTATAGCAGCTGATATGTCAGAAGAACCAGACAAACTCTGTCCCAGAAAGGATGTCCTGTGACTTGTCTTGTTTGTGATTGGGTTAGTTTATCAAAAAAGGACTGAGTCTGCTGAGGCCGTGGAGACCACACAGGGCTGATATGCAACCTGTTAGGTGCTGCTTAGCTGCACTGAATTAAAATCAGTGCCACTTCAGCAGCGAAACACACATTTCAGGCCACACAACAATTAATAGGTGCCTTTGGAAATAGTTTGCTCCTGTACATTGAAGGAAACATTCTCTGCCTCTTCCAGTACAAGAATTAAAGTCAGAAAATGAAGTCAGCTTCAAAACAAGCAAAAGAAAGCAGTTCTTCAGACAGTAAGGGCCAAGTGGGACTCCTTACTGCATAATGTTTTGGATGCTAAGAGTTTGCATGAATTCAAGAGGAAGCTGGAGAAGTTCCCGGAAATTGAATCTGTTAAGTACTGCTACACACATGCTGCAAACCACATTTAACCCAGGAAGCCCCTGAGATGAAAATTATTGGAGTTTGGAGGAGTATCTAATGTATCTGGTTTTTTCTTACTTTTCTCTGCTCACTAGTTTATGATGGCTTTCAAAGACAGGATGCTGAGCTAGATGGACCTATGGCCAGATCTACTATTTCCAGATTTGTGCTCTTTTAGAACAAGCCACACTTATCCAAATTGTCTTTACACCAGTATGACAGTGTCTGTTCATTGTGACCAAAATAAACCATGTGGGACCCGTGTAAAGGAAGGGATGAGGGATGTAGGAATCTAAAACAAGAAGTGAGAAGAGAAGCCAGCTCCCAGGAGTAGCTGCACCACAGAAAGCAAAGTTTTCTCTGAATGATGCTCTGGCCCTTCTCTTTCTTCTCTGGGCCTCAATGAGGGCAGCTGCACCTCTCCAGCTCCTGGACCAGGGCAGCCACAGTCCCCTCACAAACCACAGAAAGAGACCTATCTTCAGGGACATAAAAAAATACAGCTGAGAAAGGAGCCTTTTTTGGGCTGGGAGCCCACTGTGCCTGCTGCCCACAGGCAGCCTTGTTTGTTTGCACAATGTATTTTGTACTTGTTTGTCATGGAGTAGCAGCCCCAGGTGGAGAAGCAGAGGGTACAGGTGCATGTAGTTCAAATGTACAGCTGATCCTCACCCATCAACATGAGCAAAATAAAGTATTATATGAGGCTGTTTGGTTTTTTTTCCTCCATATTTTGAAAATGGTAACAAAAAGTAGTTTCCACTTCTTCTGTTCCCCATGTTGCCCTTGCTTCCTAAACACTAATCTTGCCCCATGTGAGCACTCCAAGGTAGCCGTGCACATAGCGTATTTGGAGTTATGAGCACAGCTTGGCCAGCATCAATGGTGGTCTGTTCTGTCCAGCGAAGCTCAACAGGAGCGGTGGAGCCCCTGGCCAGTTCATGTGGGCAGAGAAGGGCTCAGGAGCAGTTGATACTGGGGCTACTGACTGTTTTGGGCAGCAGCACAATGCCCACTGCATGGGCCCATTAGAGCCAGTTTGCTCAGTTCTCAGACCTTCTCAGTTTTAAAGATCTTTCAGAAAGCCCAAAGAATAACAGGAATGAAATGTAAACCAGTGCCTGGACAAGATCAAGTAGGCTGGCCTGAAGGATGTAGTAGAAGAAGCCAGCAAATGTCTAACCTAGTGCCAGAGTAGCGCAGGTCTGTCCTGCACCATGGGCTCAACAAGGCCACCAAGCATGAGAGAAGCATAAAATCCTGTTGGCAATAGGCAGTCAGTCACAGGAAAGCATCTTCCTGGGGGCTGTTGACATTATTATTCTAGATCAAGAACCAAGTCCTACTTGTTAGTTACTTAGTAGATGAAGTTACCATGCCAACTCCTATGCTACCTTTTTATTATTATTATTATTATTATTGCAGGAGTAGGCAGCACTCCCTTGAGATTTCACAAAAGGGGAGGAAAAATGTCAAAGTGTCAAGAATATAATGGAATTTCTAATCTCAGTCCTCTTCCCAACAGATCTGTTTTTCAGCATATATCCTTCTCATGGCAGCAGTGAGGCTAGGAGACAAAATTGGGCACTGACCTTTGTATGGAGTAAAGGTTCTTTCAGGACTTTCGCCTTGCATCACTCGCCCTGTCTGTTCACAGCTTGGTAAACTGTGCTAAAGGATGTGATACGGGTCATGACTAAGCAGCTGGCTGCAGCCAGCACCAAACAGGATACATTAATTTGTCCTGGTCAACATCCAAGGCCAAGTCTTGGTTTTTATCTTTTTTAACGATCTTGGTTATTGACCATTGTATTCAAACACGGTCAAGCAGAGTGAAGACAGGCCATCCAGAGGTGGTCCTTAATGTTTCATAGACAACACAGCACAAAAAATATGAACAATTACTACAGTTTTAATATTATGCAATGTATGCTGATGCCTGGCTTTTTGTGGTCAGTTTTCACACATCTATTTGACTTCTCAAGTTACCACTAGACCCAGCAACTCATGAACATCTGACTTTGCAAAGCTTAATGGAGCTTCCCAAAGGTACCCAGAGGCTACCAGATCTTCTCCCAACAAGGGAGATGGGCATGAGATAAATCCACATTGACTCCACACCACTTGTTCCCCCCGAAATAAAAGAAATATTTTAGAAGTATGAAGCTTAAGCAGAAGACATCCTTAGACTTTGGAGAGGCTGTTTACAGGGATGAGGACTAACCCCACATATCAGGTCTGATGAAGGGATGGGGAAATTGAAAGCTGTGATTTGAGAAATTACACCAGTGCAATTACGGGTTTGCACATAATGACCTGAATCATGGCTTTTGGGGGACTTATTTTCATCTGAGCACAGTGCTGTAGCATGGTGGCATGTACAATGTGATGCAGTGTGTAGTAAATTTAAAACCAAATTACACTTGCACTGAATAACTCAGAACCTGCAATCACAGCTTGAGCAGAGGGTGAATTGCATTGCAGAAGATGTTGAAAAAAAACCAAACCAAACCAACAAAAGCTCAGAGAAGTTTAATAGGGAAATTTTAAAAAGCTTGTTATTTTCCTTCCATCAGATAAAAGTCAATACTGTATTAGAAAGAAGTATTTAACAGGTCAAAGAAGAAGAGATGACTGGTGTTCCTCTATGATGTGATATGAAGATCATAGAATCAGGATTATAGAATCACCTGTTTGGAAAAGACCTTTGAGATCATCAAGTCCAACCGTAGCTGTCCACTACTAAGCCATATCCCAGAGCACTTCATTTACCTGTCTTTTAAACACCTCCAGGGACAGAGACTCAACCATCTCCCTGGGCAGCCTGTTCCAGTGCTTGATAATCCTTCTGGTGAAGAACTTTTTCGTAATGTCCATTATAAACCTCCCCTGGCACAGCTTGAGGCCATTCTGACTAACACTTCTGCCCAGCTTAGTGTCATCTGTGAACTTGCTAAGGGTACCTTCAATCCTTTCATCCAGGTCATTGATAAAGACGTTGAACAGAACTGGACTAAGAACTGAGCCTTGGGGATCACCACTTGTGATCAGCCTCCAACTGGATTTAGCTCTATTTACCATCACCACAAGGCCAAATATTTTTCAACATCAGTTTAGTTTATGAAGCCAGAGAGAAAATTAAAATGCAAGAGACAAAATGTGCAAGAGTCCCAGAAGCAATACAAATTTTACTTCATTGTTTATCTTTTGATTTTTTAGCAGTCTGGGGAAGACATTTGTGTTTGGATTTAAAATGTGATTTATCAGTCCCATTACTATTTTGCAATCACAGAGAGGGTGGATTTCTACACCTTAGTGTCATCTTCTCTCATCCTCATTCTCCTCTTCCAAGAAAAATTGTCTCAAATGGCTCATGAGAAAACTAAGAATGTGAAAACAGGAGGAATGTCCTTGGAGTTTTGTTAATTCAAACACTTCCATGTTTGTGCTTTTGGGGAATTGCTAGAAATGGCATAAAATCCAAATTCCTGCATAAGAGAGAACTAAAGCCTGACTCCAAACAGAGCTGCATGGTTCCAGCATGCTTGACAAGCACTGCCCCAGAAGGAAAGCGTCAGCTTTGCTTTTGAAAGCTGCTCTGCTTTGCAGTAGCAACAAAGCAATCCCTTGTGCAAGCCTGGGCAGCCACCTTTGGCTGGGTGATCTTGTATATATCTAGGTGAGGGTCTGTCTAACCAAGGTGTGTTTGCATGACAGGGGACCACAAAAAGGAAATCACATTCCATCAAAGAATCACATTCCATCATAGAATCATCGAATCTTTCAAGTTGGAAAAGACCTTTAAGATCATCAAGTCCAACTATACACCTAATGCTGCCAAGTTCACCACCAAACCATGTCCCTAAGCACCACATCTAAACATATTTTATTTAAATCTCCAACACTTCCCTGGGTAGCCTGCTCAAATGCTTGACAACCCTGTCAGTGAAGAATTTTTTCCTATTATCCAGTCTAAGCCTCCCTTGGCACAATTTGAGACCAATTAATTTTGTCCTATGACTTGTTACTTGGGACAAGAAACCAGCATTCACCTTGCTACAACCTCCTGCTGAAAGCAAGATGGGGAGGAGGGCAGGAAAGATCAGGAAAGGTTTCATGCAAAACTGTAAAAAGAATCAAACAAAAAAATCCTGACGTATTTCAAATTTAGTTGAGTAATTAATAGATTTCTCTTCCCACCCTGCCCCAAACTGCTGAGCATGGCTGCTAGCCTGGGGAACCAGGCAAGATGAATGCCCCGTGATGTGGCATCAGGCTGCCATCGGTGCTGTGGATCCCTCTGGATCCACCCACCTCCAAGGTATGCGTCTGTGAGGCCGTGGCAGAGCTCTGGGACGTGGATTTGAAGCAGCTGGGTGCTGAGGAGGGAGCTGCTGCTTCTCTGCAGGAGAAGGGGAATATTGTCCCCTTGCTCACCTCAGCCATGCGGCAGCTTGTTTGGTGCTGCAAAAACCACACAGACATCACTTGAAGGAGTTTTCTGTGAGATATTGGCCCCATCTTAGCAGCGAGGGGGACAAAGTGTACCAAGCCAGGCTGCTGGGCTTTGCTCTTGAATCATGTGAGGACCAGAGCAGCAATAGTGTCTTCTGGTCTGGCAGGACACAGGGACCATGGGGGATGGAGCCCTCTGAGATCATCATCCTGCCTTCTGCCTCTGCAATCACTGCATTTCATCTCCTTCCAGCAAGGCAGAAAGAAAAGCTGGGTCTTAAGTCTGTTACCATGTTTTATATCCATTCCTGCAAGATTTACTGGGCAGAGACAGGCTGACTTTCCAAACCAGGAGTGTGAGACTTCCCACCAACATAATTCAGAGAGTAAAAAACAAACAAAAAAAAATTGTGCTTTAATCCTCCTCACCCTGTCAGTGCTAGAGCATTGCAGAAGGAAGGAAGCAGAGAGAAACACTACATGAGAGTGAAATGTGCCTTGCAAGTGTCCGTGTGAAGGGAGAGGCAATGGCCTGTGGTTCTTTGGTGACCCCTATATATGTTGAACACAACAGGCTATCTATGCCAGCACATGCAATCAGGTTAAAAATTCAGTGTGCAGTGATGTAATGGCACACGGAGGCAAGTAAATATTCAGTAGATCT
The DNA here is from genome assembly GCA_013389865.1 of Piaya cayana. Classification (NCBI taxonomy): domain Eukaryota; kingdom Metazoa; phylum Chordata; class Aves; order Cuculiformes; family Coccyzidae; genus Piaya; species Piaya cayana. The sequence continues at coordinate 75,246 of WAAB01007890.1, forward strand.
GTAGCCTTTGTTTTCCAAGTTGGAAGGAAATCAGTTTTGTCTCCCCATGTCCAGCACCGGAAAAGTTTTTTGTTGCTGAAGCAGATAGAGGCAATTAAGCAGAATTTTAACTTTCTGGTTTTGGCTCCAGTGCAGTGAGACTTCTGCAAGAGCGCCTCGGGAGCTTGGGTCATGCATGCAGCAATGCCCCTCAGTGGCACAAACCCCACAGCAGAGGGGAGTGTGTGCTGCCAGGTAGCCTTTCCTTGTTTCAGCCTGGATAAATCACAGCTTCCTGCTAACACACACAAAGCCAGCCCCAGCACTGCCCCAGCATTGCAGAATTACGTCTGCTCCACTTGCCTCCTTTTTTTTCCCCTGGGGAAGTGTTATATATAGGGTTTCCTTAAAGGGCCACATGGCACATACAAATATCATTCATCTGGGTGTGCACTGCAACCCCTTTTTTTGTGTGACAGTCCTGAAATACCACTGATCACAGGGGAAATTGCTGCTGCACCACACCAGTTCCCTGTGGCACCGGCAGCCCTGGCTTGCTGGAGGATGGCAGGGCTGGAAATGTGGAGGCAGGAGACAGCTGAGTGGTTTGCAGAGTGTTTGCTGACAGGGGCGATGCCAGAGGAACCAGGCTGCTGCCCCAGAAGGAAGAGCAGCAGAGCCTGTGGAGGGCGGCTGGGGAGTGCCAGGCAAGTGGCCATGATTCCCTAGAGCAGCTGGTCTCTGTTCTGCAGCAGGATGGCCCATGTCCCCAAAAAGCTGGTCTTCACAGGGGGTCCTCAACAGTGGAGTTCACCTACGCCCCTGTGATAAGGGCTTGGTGGGAACATGGTGGCTGACAGTCCTAGCTTCTCCAGCAGACACATGTGCCACCACACACTGCTTTTGCACCCATTTCTGCAAGAGCCATAAGAAGGAGGGGCAAAATCTACCAGTGAGTCAGTAATTCATTGTGCCCCTGTCACCACTTTAAATCAAATTAAACTCTACAAAAAGAAAACAACGCTTTTACAGTAGCACCCGTTATGCTACTGCAATTAGGGTTCCATTATAGCCCTGAAAGGCTATGCCTGTTGGACTGAAAAAGAAAAAAAATGTCAGTGAAAGGTCTGTTTGGAAAGAGCTGTGAACAAACAGGACTGACAATTGCCTCTTGGGGCTGAGCTCTTTGGGGATACTCAAATTATACATGTGAGCTACTTGACTGCAGAAGTGATATTCAGCCAGGGTATGAGCAATAGCCATTCCCACTAGCCTCCTGGGCAGCTGCACATGCTCCTGCTCCTCCACAGGGGCTCTGAAGCCATTTTCTACTGGTTTCCAGCTTTCCATAGAGACTATGCCTTTAATAAAATAAAAGATAAATTCCTAGGACTGGTTTACAACATCATCATTAAACAGACTCCAGTCAGGCATAAAAGGTGCCCAATATTTTGCAGCAGCAGCAAGGGTTTGCAGAACACTCTAATAACTGGTTAGAAGTGACTACCTTCAGCAGCTTAACAACCACCCACAGCTTAACCAGTTCACTATGAACAAGGCGATATCATGATTTCCATACTGGCCAGATGCAGATGTGCCAGAAAGGTCTGACTATCCCACTATTGCTACATAGAAATGATGTACAGCTTGCTGCAAATGAGAAGAAAGGCTGTGAGGGTCAGATTGATGGATTGCACATGAAATAGTCTGAGGCAAATCAACCGAAGAGAGTGACCAGGCTCTGATGTTCTCTCTGAGTGAGGCTCAGTTATAAAACCTTCAGCTGCCTCACAGGGATGAGGCCCTTCTGCCATTACCGACCACCCTTCCTCACCCCAGCAGCTCGTTAAGTGAATTATCTCCATGCTGATGAGCCCCTGCAGGCATTCATTGGCACAATAGATTAGAACAGTTTCAGCAGATTTATGGATTTAAGGTTTATGGAGTCATTGATACATGAATTAAGCACTGACTGACTGAGACTAACTCTTCAAAAGGAGTCATTATAATCTCTATAGAAATATAATGATTCGAGTGACAACATCTTCAACAAAACTTCAAAAACACTTATTAAAAAAAAAAAGATACAGAAATATATATATTTAAATAAAGTGCTAGTTCTCAGTTTTTCCCAGCCTCCAAATGTAAGGAAAATTCAGCTTTCCAGAGGTCAGACATTCAGGCTTTGTGTGGGCAGATGTTCAGTAAAAGCTGCTTTCCCCTTCCCTGGGACATTGCTGCAGGCACCACAGCCCACACTTTTGGGCAATACAAAGGCAAGATACATGTGCCCTTTGGCACTGGGAGAAAGCATCATCTAGTTCTTATACAGATAAGAATCAGTCTGTACCTTACCCCTCAGTTAAACTAAGCTTAAGACTAATCTGGAGAAAATTCAGCCAGGAAGATGAGGCCAAAGTGGATTCTTACAACAGTGTGCTGGGTTTTATCAAAGTCCTTGTGCTTGAGAATATCCTGTGGCAAAGTGGCAAACAAATATTCACCTCGTTTTGGTAAAGTTTTTGAGCACTGTAGACTGGAAAGTTTGGTACAGCAAAGCGAATCTCCAAAATGGAAGACTAGCTTCTATTGACCTTCTCTCCTTCTGCAGCAAAGTGCATCTCTGAGATCTCAGCTCAGTCCTCAGCTTCAAGGACACGTTTGCAACAGCAGATGTCTAGCTGTGGTCATGTGTGCAGCAGGCAGGTGCCTTTGCTCCAGAAATGAGGTCCAGAAGCTCCTGCACCAGCAAGCAGGTGCCTTTGCTCTAGGCCACGTCATTTAAATAAGAGTGATTGAAGTTTGCTTGAATTGCTCATAGACCGCTGGCCACAGGGGAGCTAAGGGGAAACTGTCCTGCTGAGTATAACCATCTCCAGGTGACGGGGCTGGTTATCCACCTAGTACTGACTAAATTCAGACTCCATCCCACTGAGAACCACGGAGTCTCACCATGGTGAAAAACCATTACATCAGGTTGGTGTTTTGGTAGGGTGTAGGGCAAATTACGAATGGAGGCACAGCCATGTAGATAAACCACGATCACTGTCATGCACAAAGTACTTCTTTTCCTTGAGGTCTGGTTTGGCAGCTCCTGTTGTGAATGGGATAAGAGTAACCTGCTTGGTAGAACAGCAGCCTTTTTCTGAAGTTAATGAGCTGTGACACTTCAACCTCAAGACTGCTCGAATGGTTGGGGTGATGAACTCCACTCTAGCCTTGCTGAAGTTCGGTGTAAACTAATCCAGCCACTGAGAGCACAACCTGGACAGATAGTTTTTTAATTACTATCCACCCACTCCTTGTCTCACCACTAATGAAAAAAAAAAGCAGAAGAAAATGCTCAGCAGATGGCACCACACCATGTCCCTGATGCACCAGCTGAGCATCCCCAGGAGCAGAGCTGCTGCCAGTGTAGAGGGGAGCACATAAGCACTACAACGTGGCCCTGACTGCAGCATGAGGTGCCGGGGCTGACAGGGACAGTCCATCCTGTGATAGTGAGAAGTACTTGTAGAGGTGCTGCATTGAGTTGTGAGCAGAGGATTGCCAGTTCAAATGGCCAGTACCAACACCTTCAATGCATGGGGAAACCTGGCTCTCGGCCACAACATCCCCATTGGCCTCACGTAGAGGTTGGAAAAGACCTCTTGGATCATCTAGTCCAACCGATACATGAAAAAAAATTTTCCTGATATCCAGTCTGAACCTCCCCTGGTGCAGCTTGAGGCCATTCCACCTTGTCTTATCAAAGTGAGTGCCAGCACACTTTGGCACAGTTCCTGGCATAGCACAGAGGGCTTGTGGCTTGCTGAAAGTGTTAAACACTTTCATTACACCAAAAAAAGAAGAAAACCAGCTCACTAGGGCCTATTTCAGATCTTTCCTTGGAGGAGAAGAAGAAAAACTTTTATGCTTATCCCTTAAAAACACCTAGGACGAGCTTTTGCCGCAGCAGCAGCTTTCACGGAAAATTACCCTGATCTACCTTTCTGCTATGAAATGAGCACTCATGCTTTTGTTACCCAGTGTAATATTTACCAGTTCCAGTGGTCTCCTTCCATGGCTGCTTGTGGCTTCACTCGTCCTTGACTCAGGATCACCCAGGCAACACTCTTGCTTTATGGAAATGCATCTTCCATATGCTTCCACGCGAGCCCAAGGGCCAGCATCCCCTCTGCAAAAGCCAGTCTCCAAATCACAGCCTGCTAATGGACTCAAGGCTTAGCCCTCCCCCACCTCACCCCTACACAAGGATGGAAAAATATTGTAGGTATAGCAATATATCTCATTTCACTGCAAACCATGGCTGAATAAGCACATGCAACCTCTAATCATGCCTTTACTCATCCATCACCAACAATGCTGTTAAAAATATCAGACCACTTTCTCTGCTGCAATAAATCACTGTAGCTTCAGGCTCTCCTCTGCCACACAGGCTGAGATTTCGGCCTCACCATGGGGTGAACAAAACCTGCAAAAAGAGGGTAGGTCACAGCGTACCCTGCTGAGGTCATGCCAATTGGGAGGCTGAGGCTGGGAATGGGGATCTGGCTTGGCTTTCTGCAATTGTGTTGGAGCAATATTTTCCCACAGATGCAGCAATGGGTTTTTCTCCTTGTACTTGGAGCCAATTAAAACCTTGGGACTCCAAAGCAGTTTGTGGAACCCTCCGTGCCACTCCCTCTGCCCTTCTATCCCATCAAGGAGCATTGCATCTCTGGAGCCTTTCACCACACTCTACAGGTGTTAGATGCAAGAAAATAAATAAAGAGGAAGAAATTAAATAGGAGTAATTAATGCAGAGAAGGGAAGAGCAAGAAAGCAAGCCTCAAACCAAATATTGAGAAGGGTCAAGACGCAAAGCACCAGCTGAAAGCCTCACAGATCTTAATGAGTGCAGGTCATTAGGGAGCTGATGACCGGCAACACCCCTGCAGATTTGGGCTGTACATGTCCTTCACACCATGGCTGAGGAAATCAGAATCTCCTGGAAATATTGTCATAGCAAGAGATCAAACACATTTAATCTATATTGATGAGAATCGTTAGACTCAATGATACATTGGGTCCTTTCCAACCTGGTGATTCTATGATTCTATATGACCCTCCCAAGGAGAGTAAACCAAACACTTGTATTTCACAGGTGGAGAAACTGAAGCCAAGAGCACAGCAACATGCTTCAGAGGTTGTCCTGCTTCAGCTGTGCCCATCAAATCCAGATTACGTCACAGCGAAGACAAGTTAACCAAACATGAGGACCAGGATCATCTGCGAGCTGTACAAATACCCACTGGGAACCATAGACTCATAGAATGGTTTGGTTTCAAATGGACCTTAAAGATGATCCAGTTCCAGCCCCCCTGTCATGGGCAGGGACACCTTCCACCAGACCAGGTTGCTCAAGGCCCATAAAACTTGGCCTTGAACACTCCCGGTTCCTGATCCAGGTAGTAGGTCCAACGCTATTATTATGACCTGAATAGCTCTCAGATATACAGGTATTTGGTGACAAAGGGTTATCTATCAGACATGTGTGAGGGGCTAGGGCTTCTAACAAAAGTATTTCTGTAACCATCTGCTGGACGTCTCTGTTACAGTGGGAGCAATACTTTCTGCTACACAATACTCCATCTAGCTCTGCCTGGTTATTCGAGGCACCACTGATTGCATGTGGCCTGGCCATTGGCCATGAAGGCGATGGTTGAGAACATACAGGTCTCTCAATGATGACCCCAGCAACTGCATCTACTGCGGTGCAAACCCCTGCCTGTTCCAGCTCCTGGAGCCGGGGGTTTCCCAGCCCTGACAGAACTAGTACTCACCCACCTCTCTTTCCAGTGCGATAATGTTCAGAAAGCACACAACACTCCATCTACTTGCCAGGGGAGACAAGCAAGGAAAAGGCATCCTTCCCAGCTCAGCTTTGCATCAGGACTTGACTGGCTGCATTCCTAGAGATGTGAACTCCCATCTCGAGCTACTCAGCATCTTGCCATAAGGTGCTGCAGGATGCAGAGAGAACAATTCCCAGAATAAGTTGCAATTCAAAAACAATAGAGCACTGCAGGGTCTGGTGCCTTACACTGTGCTCCCTTCTCCTTCAGCAGAGCGTGGACAGCAGCTGTTAACACAGGGGACTCAGTTCAGGCTGCTGCTGCTGCAGCTTTGAGCACAGCAGGTTTTGGAGGGTGTAGACAGCCACAGCTTCCAGCTACCATGTCCTGCTGCAGGGCATTGCCTACCCCAACAGCCCTGCGCCTGTTGCTGGCAGCTCCACTGAGCCAAGTCCAGCTGCAAAGCAGGGAATCATGGCTGAGACAGGGAAAGGGAATGCCCTGCTCCAGCCACGAGCCTCCCAAGCCTCACACTGGCCCTGGGTAGGCAACACCCAGCGAAGGCCTGTAGGGATGGCAGCTGCTGTGGTCACCTCTGTCATAGAATCACAGAACGGTTTGGGTTGGAAGGACCCTCACTGTGAACAACTTCTTCCTAGTGTCTAATCTCCTAGCATCCTCAGCAGTCTGGTATCTGGACATCAGCAACTACTCACCATCAGTGTCTATCAATAATTCAGCTTACCCTGAAAAGATAGAATGAAAAGACTTCAATGCTACTGCATGATGAAGCATAGTCATAAAAAGGGAGCAAGGTCACATAGCCAAGAAGCTGAGAACAAGTTTGATTTTCCATTAAAGCCAGACTACAAATTACACACTTAAGGTAGCTCACACAAACTGGCTGCTGAGGTGCAGTAACCACTTGCCACTAGATCCCTGTTTCCTTCTCACAGGCTGAGTTGTCCTGTTGGGAAGGTCCAAGTTTAGCACCGTCCAGCAGCCTGCTACCAGCTCAGGCTTAGAGCATCAATATTCAAACCCCTGGATGATGATTAAACTGTTCTCACATGATTAATTGAGTCTCCCAGAGACCTAAAAGGCAATTAAGCTGGTGCTGCTAGGTGGAAGGTAATTTCACCATGTTTCCTCCAGATGGCCATACTTTTACTTTTTCAGGAAAATGTATTCCCACTGACAGCAGGGCTGAAAAATCCTATGAAGTGCTGGCTGGCGTACAAAGGCTGGCACAGCTGGGATGCTGCATGGCTGTCGCTGCTTCAGTGGGTGGGTTAGCAAAGGCTGAGTAGAAGACAACCCAAAGCATAGCTAGGAGAAAACAGTTGGAAGGCAGCTACTGCAAGGATTGGCTTTTCTCCCCAGTTTACTCATCCACTTCAAGTAAAGAGCATGAGTGTGAGTTAAGCATCAGAGGACTGTGGAGGAATATCATGGGCTTGCAATACCTGACAGGACTGGCTTGGGTACCCCACAGCTCGCTGGAGATAGGCTAGTGCCCATGACACTAAAGACCACGTTCTTTTTAGTGCAAAGGTCTCTGAACACTCACCAGCTCCACCACAGTACTGCTGAGAAAATGTACGCCTTGTGATACTGCAGGTCTGTTAATGGTGGTGTGGGAGGGAGCAGGACTTGTTGAAGACTTTTTCTCTCCAGGGGCTACAAAGAGTAAGAAGGAGTAGAAATATAGCATCACCCAGCTTCAGCATTTTATTCAACTTCATCACAATCAATGTCTGTCTTTCTTTGAAACTCCTTGGAGTGAGAAGACCCTTAGATTTCTTTCTTAAAGCAAATTCACCTTCACAGCTAGCTTGTGAATTATGACCTTCTAGCAAAATTGAAGGAAAATGGCAAATAACTACACAATGTGTTAAAATTTTAAATTCTCATGAGCTTCTGGGGCCAGACTCCTGGAATCAGCATTGCCTTGGTGGCATTTTCAGGAGCAAGTGCACTATTTGCAAGCTGGTGCTGGGAGAGAGTACTGGAAAGAGCTGCAAGGGCAGAGGTGACCTACACTGTGAGGTGCAGAGCTCTCCCATGGTTCTGTTTATTATCATCCCACCAGGCCCTGGTGCTATCTGTGTTTTGGAGTAGCTGACAGCTCCCAGGGAGGTCCAGATCAGACTCCATACATTTTGGACCTACCACCTGCTCTGGCTACACCCCGGCTGTAGTGAGCCCGTCCATACAAACCAACATCCAGAAATGACCAGCGGAAAAGACAGTTACCAACAGAGAAGGAGAGAGGTTTCATTGGCCTTCGTGTCTGAAAGAGATTTCCACACCTCAGCATGTACCTGAGTAAACAGCTCCATCTTTTTATCCCTGCTGTCACCCTGCCAGAGTGGCAGAAGCATTATCCATTGCAGTTTTCCCCAGCACGGCAGAGCAGTCTCCAGCCTAAATGTGGCTTTGGAGAACCTGAGGACAAAAATCTCAGGTCTGAGTGCCCAGGCTAGGGGAAGCTTCAGGCAGGACTCACCTGCACTCTCAAGGCAGCCTGGAATGATGCTCTACCCATTCTAGTCTCACCATCAGGGCACATTCCCTGCAGCCTGTGCTACTACTTTTTCTTGTTTAGTTAATCATGATTTTTCCCACCCCATACACTCTCCATCACTCTCCTAGCCTTAGGGAAGTTATGAACCCTTCTGTTCTCTTCTACACAGAAAGAAGTTCAAATGTCACAGGACTTCATTTTATTGCATCAGTCCCTCACTAGACCCTTTGATCTCCTTTATCACAGTGACACATGATGTGCCAGCAGGTTCCTAAAGTGAAGAAATGCATGTTTCTCATGGCACCTACTGATTTACCACTCCTGCTTTACATCAGGGTTTTCAGCTGCCTGGGACAGCTTGGTGTGCCCAGCCAGATAGTCTGGCTTGCTTTTGTTACCACTCAATGACAAGCCAAGTGACTATCCCTGGAGGTGTTCAAGGCCAGGTTGGATGGAGCCTTGGGCAGCCTGATCTAGTAGGACTTGCCCCTGCCCATGGCAGGGGGGTTGAAACTTCAAGGTCCCTTCCAACCCAAACTATTCTATGATTCTATGATTCTATGATTCTATGATTCTATGATTCTATGTCTAATGTAATTTAAACTTTCCAGACACCTTTTTTTCTCCTTTGCTTTGAGTTTCCTCTGAGGTGCCCAAATACTCCAGGGATGGAGGGACGCAGGGCCAGTGTCCCTATGGAAATAAGTGCCCTTGAGGCAAAGCAAGGAGTGAGGAGGTGAATATATAAATATATAACTGCAGGACACAGCCCTCCTTGTCACTCACCCACACCTGTTAATCATTACTGGGATTGAGCCACCAGTGACCTCCAGAAATGGGGCAGAAGGGGTGAAATGTAGCCATTCCCAGTCAGCAGCTCTGGAGCTGCTTTTGAATCAAAACACCCAGATGCCAATGGGACTTCTCCTACCAGGGGAGAATCAGGTGCTAAAATCCTTCTTCTCTGGCTGCCAAGGGCCAACTCAGCCAAGAAGCTCACCCCATTGTCAAGACCGTGGTCTCACCTCCATCTCCATCTGTAGGGTAAATAATTAACCTTGAATGCCGGGAACATTTCTCCCCCACCTCTTCCCTTCTTTTAAATGACCTGACATAATGAAAGTGAAAGAGTGACAGAGTCTTTCGTAGGAAGCAAACAGGTGAAAGTGCTGGAAGTCTTCGGCAGGTAGGGACAGGTATTTTCTCCCACTTCCAACCACCCTTTTCCAGAGGGTGAAGGAGGATGGAGAGCAGTACCATGTCCGGAGGGAGCCCCTTGGCCAGAATGGGTGTGTGGAATGATGCTCCAGTCAGCTGAGGTTGGCGAGCTCACCTGGACCTCAGTGCTGCAGAGCTGGCCACACACCACTGCATCTCCCTGGAACTTCCAGCAGCACGGAGGTACTCTCGATTTCTGTGGATCACATCTGCTTTATCCCCACAGGCTACAGAGAGGATCGTTCTGTCAGTACTGAGGTGTGTATCCCTTCTTTTCCCTTGACCATGAGATCATATCTTACAGTCCTCCTGCCCTCCCTCCACCTCACAGCTCACCCCTTTGATTGCTGCTGTGGCTCCACTCTGGCCAGAGACCCCCCCTGCAGGGTTCAAGCTAGGGATTTGGTCCTCTACCTACTGAAATCCCTGGAAAATGGGATGTCCTCCTACCCCTCCCACCCTCTGTATGAGCTGTGATGGGGTGAGCTCCTGAACAAGGCAATGAAATCCCCTGAGGGAGTGCAGCACAGGGTCTCAGCCCCACCATGCAAAGAGTTTAGCAAAACCCCAGGAAGGTACAGTCCCTGCAGTTTATAATCTGTGAAATAACTGTGCGCGAGGGAGTGAAAGTTTGTTCTGACTCAGACTGAGGAAGGCTGAGATGTATTTCCAGAGTCCAAACATGTCTGTTCACTATAACTGTATTACAATCTCAGGCTCCTGTGAGCTGGACAGACCTGAAGCAGGCAGTTCCTGGTAACCTCAAACAATAGCTGATTCTAATCTGCTGTTTGTAAACTGTTTGCTGAGCTGTCTTGAGCCTGCTGCCGGGAAATGCAGCACTTTCCATCCTCAGAGCTCGGCAGCACACAATGTCCCTTTGAGTGGGTTGTGTTAGTCAGTGTCCTGGTGAGATGCCTTTGAAAGGGAGGGAAAGAAAGACAAAACCTTTCCCTCTGCCCCCTTCCCAAACACCTGGGCCAGCCCTCAGTGTGAGCAGAGGGGAGCTGAGCTGTCTGCAGCCAAGCAGCAGCTGAGCAAGCACAGAGGATGTGACTACAGCCCAGGAACACCGACAGGAGCACTTCTGTTGAAATCTGAAATCTCCTGCAGCATCCCCTGCAGTTCATACAGAGTCTTATTTGGCCCTTGAGATAACCATTCTTAGCATGTCAGGAAGCAGTGCTTTGAGGCAGGAGGAGTGATGAGAACCTCCTGCACTGTAACCATGAAGATTCAGAGGGCAGTGAGCTTGGATAGAAGGGGCTAGAGCACCAACCATCTGCCATTGGGGACCACTCACCTCTGGGACATCTTCCAGAGGTGGCAGGTCAGGGCTTGAGTGGGGCAGAAGCAGCAGCATGACTCAAGGTAGCCATACCCACATCAGAGTGTCGCAACACCCTAGCGAGACTCAGAAAGCATTATCATTCCTACATGGCTGGAAATCCACCTAGAAGAACGGAAAGTGAAAATGTACCTTGTTACCAACAAAATGGTGTGTTTACACAGATTTCAGCATCTCTGACATTTAGTGATTCCTTGGTACTGAAGAAATAGCTGACACTTGCCTGATACAAAGAGTTAACATAGAGCCTTCCACAGCTAAAAGCAGGACAGCTCCTGGTGTCTGTGGGTAGAGAGATTATTTTAGCAGCTACAGGGTAGAACAACTTGCTCTGTCCTTGGATTAGGCACAGGAAAGAGATGGGCCAGTTTTTCAGTTCAGGACTGCCTTCAGAAACACAGTAATACTCTGTTATGAACCTCACATCTAATTCTGCTGTTTTGTGCATTCCAGCAACTACTGGTAACCTGTTTGGAAAACCCATCATTGAAAGGCAACAAGAGGAATAGAAATATGGAGTTAGACTCAAGCTGCATAACCTCAGAACGAGTCTCTCCAATGAAGAGAGCAGTGGAGGAAAAGATGGAAGTTGCTTCTGAACTGAGCAGGCAAACTTTGCATAGTAGGGGAAACAGTTTCTTTGAAAGAGGTGTTAAAACAATAGTAAGCTTCCGGAAACCAAAACAAAGTCTGTACAAAGAGAAAGGAAAGGAAGGCACTGGTACTTGGAGAGGAATACGACTTTCTTTGCGATCCTCCAAGTCCTGTGAGGAGACCAAAACCACTATCTGTAATGGTGTGGAGGAGATTGGTGAGAAGATAGCAGCAGAACCCTTTCAAGGAAAACCTCTTTCAGGTAAGAAGTGAAACTACCAGTGTAATTTCCTTGACAGCATATATTTACCCTCAAGCAATTTACACTTTGCAAGTCTTGGACCCAACAGAGATACTGAAGAGGCAGGCATCCCACTACAGGGCAGAGGCAACTGTCACCCCTTGCACAGACTTATTAGGATGTTACCTGGTCCAGCTTGGGCTGGTTCTCCTGTCACTGAACAGGCAGCTCTGTGCCCTCCACCACATTAGTTTAACCATATTCACAAGACATGGTCTTAAAGAGGAAAAAAGATTGTTTGGATGTGATCTACTTTGGCAGTTCTACCTTAGTTCATAATCTCAGAGACAGAGGCCTTTACTCTTTTACATTGGCTTTCCATATATTATTCTCACAACAGCAGTGCTGCAAGTATTTGTTTGGTATGGTTTCCCCAGTCTGCTTATTCTCATGCATTTTGTAAGCATTATATAGTTAAGTCTTAGCCAAATTATAATAAATAACTTCAGCATAGCTCTCGCCTTTCCCCAAGCGTGGGCAGACTGCAATGAGTTTTATCTTGGTTGAGCACTGCTCTCCTCCACCCTCTCAAGGCAGAGGTACTACAATGCAACCTCCAGGAGACAGACTGAGGTGGGTTGACGTTGCTTGACCTTTCCTCAGCCTAAATTTCTAGAAAGAAATACTTTATCTACTGCATAGGATATTACAGGGATCAGATAGAAGGGCTGACATTACCTCACTGCTATAACGTACCCTGCTGTGTCAGGAAGTGATTTACTGCTTTGCACTGACACTTTGTGAGGTTGGTAAGCTGCATCTGAACCCATAAACTTTGCTAATCCATTCACAAAGGGTCATAGATGAGGAGAGACAAGAAATGTTACCATAAGCCCTTTTCATCTCCTGCAATAAACAAGCTGAGGAATTGCATTAAAAAGGCCCATCCTGTGCCAAATAACCCATGATCAGCCTTGACTGGAGGTCTGTCAGAAACATTTCCCATCCTGAGATAAATATGGCAAGCGATGGACATTCCACCATGTGCGCCATTAAGCTGCATAATGGTTAATTGCTTTTCAGTTGTCCTCCTTCGACTACCAGCTGGCTGATCATGTATTTCTAAACTAAAGATCCATTTAGCACCTAACATCACCTCCCTGAATAATTATCCTAGATAGTGATTAAATGGTGTTTTCTCACTTTGTTAAACAGAAGAGAATGTATTCCTTTAGTCTCTTCCTGCAAGCTCTTGCCCAAACACAGATTTTATATGAATTTATCTAGAAGAGACTAAGTTAATTGGCATAAACTCCCTCCCTTCTGAGTGCAGAAGCAACTGTAGATCCATACAGGCACTCAACACTCTATGTCTTGTAGTCTGTATCAGTAGTTGGATTATTTGGTGTAGTTCTGTCTTTACACAGATTTACTTGCTCCACACAGATTATTTGATGCACATGATATAAAACCTGTGTGCAGATAAGACCAAGGTTATAAGTTAGGGGTTATGAAACAGTCCTTTGTGTCTTCTTTGAGCGCTCTCCAGTTTTCCTGTACTATTTTATACATGTATGCCCCAGAAGTAGTGGCCACACATGTCTAAATAATACTCTTTCTCTTCTCCTCTTTAATATTCAACCTATGCCCAGTATCACAGTGAGGTCTCCTGTCCAGAGCCTCTGTTATGAAGCTGGAGATGGTGAGAACTTCATGGGGCCTCTTCAAAAGCTAACAGTGCTCTTGAATCTCCCCAACCTATGACAAATACTTCTCATATTACTGGCAAACAGCAGTGGTTCTTGCACCAGCAAGACTTTGATAAAGAAATTGGAAACTCAGTGCACGTCAGCCACTTTGAGGGTAGTAGGCTTTGATGTCTTTCCCCCAGCCAGCCAACACTAGCCAGTACTACTAGTGGGTGCTGAAAGCAAAGGAGGTGGGGGAAACAGAACCGCAGAATCACAGAATCAGAGAATAATTGCAGAGCTGAGAAGATGAGGCATCTGGTCCTCCAGAAGTCCCTCTTTTTGATTGAGAAAAGGTTGAGGACCACAAACATTCACAGAACATCTCCTGAATGTCTGGAACAGGTAAGATGCATCTTTCAAAGGCCATTTGCTTGGTAGGCACAGGTTGGAAAGGGTGGCCAGCCATTGACAGGACAGTGTCTGATTTGTTGCCTCAGTCCCTGCATTTCAAGGAGTCCTCATCATGCAAATCACCAGCAACAATCTCTAATTTGTGTTAGTATTTTGGTAGGTCCTCAGAAATGCAGGATGTAGTTTAACCAAGACATTAGCCAGGAAAGTGTCTTAGGAAAACTTGATAATGCACAAAATTAGGACAGGAGAAGAGACTAGGATGTGTTCAGGGTTACATCTGAACAAGCAATGTTCCCAAAAAACATAGTAGGAACATCGCCAAGCCAGTATTCCCCAGGAGGACATCCTGGTGAGTAGGCTGGGGATAGACACAACCCTCTAGTGGAGTGTCTGACCCAGGAGCTCAGAGGGACCAAGAAGGTCTGCCCCACTGTGCTGCCTCTACCCATCCAGCTAGACCCCTGGGCACCCTCCATGCTTTCTCAGGCAACACACTGAAATGCCCTTTCAGCCAGAGTTGATGTGGCTGAAACAGTAGCAGAGCTGTGCTGAGCACACTGGTGGGCTGGGAGACAAGGGCATCCCTGATAAAGGAAATCTTGTGGGAAGGGTGCATCATAAACTGTTCCTGCTACCAGTCCTACTTCAACCCCACGCTAACAGAGGGGCAAAGCCAGCAGTGGTTTTTTGCAGCCTGACACCCCAGTGTCCTTCTATGCAGCCTCATTAACCATTACTGGAGGTTTTTCTGTAGGCAATAATCAGATTTTTGGTATTTCCTACCTCTGAAATCAGCAGTTTAGAGATGTGGTTCAATCTGCAGTGAGTTCATTTCCACTACTTTCCTCTCCTGTTCCAAATGGTCTCAGGAGCACTGCTAGGACCTGGTTACTCAGTGCAGTCCTGCAAGCCTCCCTGTGGGGCATCTTGTCCTGTTACAATCTGTCAATCATCTAATGCCTGCTTTGTGCCAACTCCTTCTCCTCTTCTTTCTGCAGTCATGGAAATCAATGAACTTATACAGAAAAGGCAACTTTTGGAAGCATTTGCAAGTATTAAGTACTTGGAAGATGAGATGATAGCTGAGCGAGATGCTGAGAAATACAAAAATAATCCACAGGAGTTCGTGAGGAGATCCAGGGATGTGGATTTGCTTTATAACTCCATTACGAATGCAATCCAGTCCATTGTGGTGGGAATACTGGAGCATCCCACTGTAGAGGATACCATGCTGACCTCCCTGGTAACTTTAATTGCCCGTGAAGAAGCAGCTCATCCTAATACAGACAATACTGCTCCTGGGTCAGACTTGCTTGGCACACCCAGAAAGTGGAGGGAGGAGTGGAGGGAAGCTATCAAAGAGAGTGCTAGAAAGAGAGTCCAGAGCATACCCATGGCATCAAAAGAAGAACAGAGTTCTTGGCTTGTTCTCCACTTAGATGTCCTCCAGAAACACCTGAGGGAAGATTTACTGAAAATCAAGTTATCAGTAAGAAAGTGCTATCCAGAGGAGTACCAGGTGTGTGATGTGTATGTGGAGGCTTTTCACAAGGCCATTGCCTCACACTTGCACGATCTCTCCCAGAGACTACTGGACTTCAGTGAGCTCTACACCTTGCTTGACTGGGTGGCCAACATCTACCGCAGGTAAGATGCTGCACTTGCCACACTGCTTCAATGTCCTTTGGAGAGCAGCAGGGCCTCAGAGTGTTTCAAAAGCACCGAGCTGTTTTCAGTTTCCTGAGTAAGCAAGACAGACATGGTAACTTCTACAGTAGAACCAGATAGCTAATCTATTAAAAGATGAGGACAAAGGTTTGTGGATAAAACACTTGCTGCTTTTCACAGATCTAAATTACCTTGTTTTCCCCTCCCTCTCCCAGTTACTGTTCTTACGTGCCAGGAAGCTCCTCCTTTGCAGTTCTGATAAACCTGCTCTTTCTGCAGATAGTTCCCAAGGTCCAGCAGCTGCTTGGTGACTTTTCCAGGCACAAGGAGGGACTTCTGGGGGAGCTCTGCCTTCTTCCTGTTTAATTAAAACTGTGATGCATTTGGAAACAGGCCACATTACTTGCTGTGTTGGAGGGTCAGAGTCATCTGGAGGAGATGCCAAGACATCGTCCTGTGGAATTAGCCATATTAAAATAGAGACTCTGTCTCATACATGTCCACTAGAATGGGTGGTCCATGTTTTTCAGGACCTCTTGAATTACTCTGAAGTTTAGGGGTGACCAAAACATTCTAGAAGTTGCATAGACACGTCATTCTCAGGGCATCCTGGGGTAGCTTTGAGGAGTAAAGGCAAGAATTCTTCACAACAGTAAAAACTGTGCTGCTGGACATGACCTCCTCTTACAGCCAAAGAAGAAATATAAGATAGGCATCTGTTGGAGGTCCAGGAGTTGCATGTTCTCAGTCCCAAAGAGCTCCCAGACTAAAGCCCAGCAGAAACACACAGTGAGGTGGAAAGGAGCAGAGGGCAAAATCCACAGCACACCAGTCTGCTTATAAGAACAGACATGTCAAAGAAAAATCGTGTTTTGCCTAGTAGCTGGTCTCCAGGAATGACCTGAAACAGATGCCCAAGGACAGGACAAACGCAAACTAATTAACCCTGAAACAAACAAAAAAACAAACAAACAAAAAAAAAAAGGTGAATGAAGGCAAGAGTACCAACACAGAATCAAATAGCGAGCAAAATTGAACAGGGAGGGGCAGTGGTGCAGCAAGACAAACAGCATTGACACTTGTCCAGAGCACTTCTAGCTTGGGGCAGCTTTTGGCTCAGGGACACTTGGACCATTGGTGCTTTGAACAGCCCTCAACAGTTTCACTCTATGAACTTGCCCAGTTGCTCCTAAAGTCCCCATTTACTGTGTTGTGACCATGATGACATGCGTGTAACTCCCTCAGCTTCATGACGGTGGCAGCACTGCTATGGGGATGACACTCACATCCACTGCCCCGTCCCTGATTTGTCCCTGTGAATCTCATCTGGAGGTAAATTCCTGCATGTTCCCAGCCCCTGGCAACTATACTGCACAACTGTTTTGCAGAAAAGAGGGGAAGAAACAAGATTTGGCACCCAGATTCTGCATCAAAGAAAAGCATCCCAAATATATTTCTCTAACTTGCTGTGAAAGAGCTTATTGAGAGCTTGCACCAGTTTTGGGCACAGCTTGCAGTCACTTTGCTGGGTTTGGAAGTTTCCATTTGATTTTCCCATTCTAAATGAACTTCATCCCTGCTTAGAACCCACCCCAAAAAGAAGTTCCCTGATTCAAACTCATTATTGAAGCTACAATTCAAACAAATGGACAAAAAGTAAGAGAGAAAAGTAAGCTGGAGTGTACATTTGACCCAATCCCTTCAGTGATGGTGCAGAGGTTGTACTTAGATCTGTGGTGTCCTTTTAAATGAGCAGCAGCCACCTGCAACAGCTGGGTTGTGGAATGCTCCACATGTGCAGATGTGCCTCTCTGGGAAATCTGAACCATGACTGTGGGACCATTGATTCCAGGACGCTGTCAGCAGGCTGATTCTTTTTCTGCTGAGCAGTCACTCTGCACCAACCTGACATTATACAGTGCAATCCTCATGTGGATCAAAAACTAATCATGTGCTCAGCACTGGTTTGGCAATGGGAACCCTTTGCAGTCATGGAACAGGCTGTGTGTAGCACATTGAAGCTGTGTTCCTTGCTAACCAGCTGTTTGTTTGCTAGTTGTTCAAGTGCCTGAATATTTTCTTCTTTTCCCCTCTGCACCTTCATCACCCTGAAAGATGCCTTAGTCCATGGCAGACTGCAGGGGTAGAACATTTGATTGTACAGGCTAATAATGGATTTCCCATGTCAGAGGGAGAAACACAAGCACTCCCTTCTTTTCCTACCTCCCAACTAATAAGTTGGCCTAATTACATGGCATTCCAGAGGAAAGTAAGTGGCAAAGTAGTGTGTCAGCTGAGTGCACTTTTGAGTCAGATTCAGTAGCTGCATGTCTGCTCACCACATCCATTCTATGGAATCATAGAATCATAGAATCACCAGGTTGGAAGAGACCCATCAGATCATCAAGTCCGACCATTCCTATCAAACACTAAACCATGTCCCTCAGCACCTTGTCCACCCGTCCCTTAAACACCTCCCTGGGCAGCCTGTGCCAGTACCCAATGACATTTTCCGTGAAAAGTTTTTTCCTAATCTCTAGCCTAAATCTCCCCTGGCGGAGCTTAAGGCCATTGCCTCTTGTCCTGTCACCTGTCACTTGGGAGAGGAGGCCAGCTCCCTCCTCTCCACAACCTTCTTTCAGGGAGTTGTAGAGAGCAATGAGGTCTCCTCTCAGCCTCCTCTNCAGCTTTCTAGCCAGACTTCTCCTAGTCTGTAGCACTGTATAGGGTTGTTGTGCCCCAAGTGCAGGACCCAGCATTAGGCCAAAGAATTGTGGTGCTGTCATGGCCAGTGTCCCAAGTATGGAACTGCCTTCCAGAAGCTGCCCCATGCAAGATCTGCCTTGCCACCTCCCCTTGCTTGGGATAATGCACAGGGAGAAATAACAGGCTGTCATTTGCCATGAAGTGACTCTGGAGATGAGCCAGGGAGATCTGCTAACTCCAAAGCATCACGCTGCTACAGGAATTACTGTGAAAGGCATTTCACAGGCTTGTAGTCAAATGAATCAGCTTCAGGTTGTTTATTTTAAAAAAGAAAATTCTCATAGCACTTTTCATGTCCAAACAACTCAGAAGTCTCATGATTTCTAAGGTGGGCTGGAACCTTAGATCATTCTGATTCTGAATAATTAGGATTTTGAATAGAGAGGAAAGATTTTCTTGTTAAAGCTTGAAAACAAGCATTGCAATTTAAGCTTTAAGTATATTTCTCACGGCTTAATAATTATGTAGCTCATGCCACATGAATATTCCATCAGTTTACTCACACATAATTTGTTCATTTGAATCTTTCCAGTGAACACTTTCTGGGTCACCCTGATCTCAAACCAGAAGTTAAAACAGAAAACCTGTCCTTGCTGTTAACACCAGATGACTGGGATAAACTGAAGAACAACTACATAATTTCTGCAAAGGTGAGAGTTTCAACCTTATCCCCACGTGTCCCTAGGAAGGGTATGGGAGCTCCCAACCTCCCAAATAAGAGGTCTCAGGTGGCTGGATCATGTTTTGTAGCTCCACGAGGTGATGACTCTTCACAGCACCATGCAGAATGGCCTGTAATGAAAAGCAAAAAAGTCCTGACTTCAGGGACTGAAGTGGGCCATGAACTTGAACTTGAACATGTATGTTCACAGAGCCAAATGGATAGTGCTACACTTTATACATGGCAGAGGCTCATGGCAGAGTTCAGAGCTGGGATTAATCAGATTGAATGCGTGGCCAAGTTAGGTGTAAAGGCATTTTAACTGGTACTTGCACAATATGCGAGCTCCTCCAGCACTTCTAAGTTTTGCTGTAGGCAGACAGCTTTGGGCATGTCCCCGACAGAGGACCTGCCCATGGTTCAGCTCCTCCTAGGAAGCCTCTTCTGCAGATGTTTTTCTCTTCTTCTCTGTGACCTTGTGTAAGGCGATTTCTGGCTCTTTGCTGGGCTTAGACACTTTCTTGCAAACCAATTCTGAAACAGGGCATTGTTCAAGGTGAGCTCAAGGTACCCAGCTGAATAAAATCAGTGTTACTCCATCATGCTGGTGAAGGATCATTTTGTTTCACTGGCAACGAGATTGATTTATCAGCCAGGACTGAAGAGCGGTGCAACTTATTCGAGCGCCTGTACTGCCAGAAAGGACCGGTTTATCTTTAATCCTCCACACACTGGAGGACTTTGTGATGAAGCAGTCAAACAGCTGACACAATATTTCTCTGCCAGGAGAATAATTATCCCTTGATTTGTGAGTACCTTGCCCCCACACAGCACAGCTCCTGATTTTTTCACAAGATCCTGTGGAGATTAATGGGGTCTGGACCAAGATCTTTGATTCTGCTTACTTTTCTGCACTGCATACATGAGCCTTACAAACATGCCGACAGAGCAAAACACTGTGAGCCGCTTTACTCATGCTTGCTTTATTATTCTGAGCTGTGTGTTTCCTTCCTACATTTAACGTTTAGGGGAAAATCAAAAGCTATTTTGGAAACATCCTGAGACTGGAGGTCACGGAGAAGTGGCAGAAAGAAGTCCATCCAGAAGTGAAGGAAAATCTCTACCACTCCTCGCTCTCCTTTGATATTCAAACGGTATTTAATTAGCTGGGGCAAAGTGTGGGGGGCTCTGTGGCTCTAGCGAAACTGGATTGTTGCCTTCTGGGGTGGAGGTACTGCCTCCTGTGATAATGTATGTTAGTCATGCACTACCAGAATACATTAGAGCAGAAAATGCCATTTATTACAACTTTTAGCTCTCCCGCTTTCCTTCTAGCTGCAAATTAAACCTGCTGTCAATTGTGTCAGCAACATAATAAGCAACTGATTTTAAAGTCCTTAAATCTCTTTGATTGGAAAGACGAAAGAGAAAGGGAAAGGGAAAAAAATGTAGAAAGAAAAGGTTTGTTAGAAAAACCCCTTGGCTGAGAGTGACTTTGTCCCGGGGCTCCTGCAGCCACGGAAAGCCTGTAGGCAGTGACAGCCACTCCAATTTAAACAGTACCCAAAATCTCCTACTCACTTTAGGGTAATAAATCCAGGAGGGGTATGGATTCATTCTCTTCACTCAAAAGGCTGAGTCATTGCAATTAAATACAAAAAGAAGAAAAGGAGAGAGAAAGAAAGAATATCAAAGAGTATTTCCTGTTGCCATGACTCTTTTCCATAGAGGAGTATTGCATGTTGTGTGATCACGGGGAAGACAGGTCTGAATTGAATTAGTAGATGGGTAGAATGCCTCAGGAAGCATCAGAGGAGGATTGCAGCCTGCTACGTTCCAGAGTGGGAGCTGAGGTTGTGGGAGTGGGAATTAAGGAGGAGCTCCAGTGCAAGCAAGAATTCAAGGTGATGCCTGATGCTCTGTGCAGCCCTGATGTCACTCCTGGACTTGCAAAGATGGTGCTTAGAGCCACCCTTAGTATGAGGATGGGGGAACAGCTCAACTCCCTTTTGATATTGGGTTGGGGCCTGACCCCTCCAGCAAATCCCTCAAAAAGAGGAGGACAGCTCAAGGGTGATTTGAGGGCCTCAGTCATCACTATGTCTAACTCACGCTCAGATGAATGAGTATGTCACAAATCAGCCTGTGCCTCTTGGCCCATTCTAGATTATTATTTTTAAAAGTACTAGAGAGTAATGCAAATTGCCTGGCAACGAATCATCTGTTTTCCCCTTTGGTAGGCAAGTCATTTTTATTAACCAAAGCTGCATGAG
>WAAB01007890.1:97290-122575 GCA_013389865.1 Piaya cayana
ACCTCATTTCTAATAGCCCAGAGATCTGCACTTGTTTTCAATAACCTGAGTGAGCAGAGTAGTTCAAACCAGCTATTTGACCTTGAAGTCTGCCTGAATTTTTAAGAAATGTAGTACTGATATTCCATTTTTTTCTCTTTTTCCCCCCTTTTTCCTTTTTTTATCTCTTCCTTGTTTATTTTTTCTTTCTTCTCTTCTTAAAATTATTTTTTTTCCTTTTCTTTTTGTTTAAACAAAATTGGTGTAAAATACAAGCCAAGGCAGCAAAGGCTCCAGATGAAAAGGTCACTGAAACTTTAGCTTTTTCTTAAACACACTCTGAAGCCAACCCAAGCAGCTTCCTCTACCTTGACAAAGAATAGAACCACCAGGTAGAGCCTGCCTGAGCAGCATAATCCCGCCAGCAGTGCAAACCCAACTGCAAAACAGCTGTAATGGTAAAAGCTGTGCTACACAGAAGACAGCTACCTAACACACCACACTGAGGTTACGGGGGAAATGTGGGTGTGCTGCCCTGTTCCCATTCTCCTTCTGTTGTAAATTCAGCCCTGAGGTAAAACTCTTCCTTGTGACTGTAAGAGGTCAAATGTTATATCACCCGAAAAGCCAGAGAAATGAAGGACCAGACTGATAAACCTGAGTACCATGACTGCAACTAATCCCTCAGAATGAAGAAAAGTCAGAGATTCGGCATGCTGAGATCTCTGGCATCTCTCCAAAAGTGCTGTGTACCGGCTCAGGCAAGCACACCCTGAACCTGTAATTATCTGCCATCAATTCCCCTCCAATGCACATGCGTGTTATGACAACTGTTGAAAACATGTCCACATACAGAGGGGTTGGGTTGGGCCAGCTACCAGTGTCTCCTAACACTGCACTGTACACAGAAGATGAGCCATCCTCCATCTCCTCACTGTTAGCATTACCTGTGTGTCTTCTCCTGCAGGTTTGGGGAGGAGTTTGTGGCTTGGAGCACTGCCCAGGACAGCTCTGTCTTTGCACCCTATTTTGCTGCTTACATCAACAGCTTCTACGACCTGGTGTAAGTCTGCTCCCCCTGAACTGAGCTACCACGTTGCTGGGGTCTGGGAGGTTGGCAGCATCCAGAAAGGAAAGACCCGGTTCTCCTGGAGCGCCCAGTAAGCGCTGCCTTCTGTACCTCATGAGAGGGATGTTCGCCAAGAGATGCAGTAAAAAGTCACTTCACTGGGTCAAAAGGGTGAAAAGACAGAGGTGGGGATGGATCTGTTGTGGGGATAGACCCAGTGCTTGCACAAAATCTTTGAACTAATTTTTCATAGAATCATAGCATCACCAGGTTGGTGACTTGTAACTTAGCCCATCTTTTTCAGCCTCAGAGAAGGCTGGGTTGTGGTTTTTTTTGTTGTTCTGGAGGTTAGCAGAATAAAACCAGCAACACAGTCTGACAGCTGCTTGTGGTGATGGGCTGGAGGGAACTGTATGAAAGCACTCAACCTGCACATAAACCCCTGCCATAGCTGCTGGCAGGAGGAACTTCTAGAGCTTTGCATGTGTTAATTAGTTATTTAAAGCCGTTCATTGGAAAGGCTCCTGATAAGCAGGTATGCCCACCAGCTCTGACTACTAAAGTACCTCCAGGAGAGGGGCACTCCCCCCACGCAGCAGGGATGCTGTATGCCAAGGATTATTCAGTGGTTGCAGAGTATTTCATGTTGCAGTGTCTCACAGGAGCTGCCAGCTCCAGCCGCAGTGAGCACTACAAGTCTCTAGATGGCATGGTCTCTCCAGCGATGTTAACCACGCAGAAGAGACGGCTTTCTCTCCCTCCTCCTGCCCCTCTTGAATATTGCTCCTCGCTACCCACCAGGCGGCTGGAGAGATAGTGAGGGGAGAAGGCAGACCTAGACAGGGAGCTGGCAGGGATTTGAGTGGTGGATTGGCTCCACTGGGTTTATTTCTGCATTGATGTAAATATTTGCCATCCTGGGGTGGTGAGTTGCTAAGCAGAGGTAGGTGCCCTGGTGCACGATTTTGTGGATGCGGGATGCAGACTTCAGATGTTCAGCAAGAATTATGGACCTGACCCGCAGGCTGAGGTGGAAGGGATATTGCTTCTGGGCAGCCTTGGAGATCTAAACTAGCTCTCAGGCAGTGGCAGGAACCCCCCACACTTCCCAACCAGGGAAGCTCTAGACCATTAGCATTTTGGTGGTGCTGCCTCAGTTCCCCCCAAGGTAGGGATGGAAAGAGAGAAGAAAGCCAGGAGCTTTCAGTGCCCCAAAGCCCACACATTGATTTCGTTAGCCTCTCAGAAGCTGTGTTTTCTTCCTTGCTAGCATGAAATCTTGCAGAAGTACACACTGTCCACTGAAAATTCCACAGGTTTCCATAGTTCACTGTCCTAGTGATGCAGATAGATGCTGTGTGGAGTGAGTCACTTGGGCTCTGGGGGACACAGGATCAACAGCTTTCCCTTCTCTGGCACCTTGGTGCTTTCTCAGGTAGCTGCAGATTACTTAGCAGAAGTGTTGCTCAAGTGAAAAAGTAACCAGCCTACGCAATTGCTACACATTGATTTAACCATCCCACCTGATGAGGAAATAGGTGCTTTTCTAAGTTACTCAGCTCTGACTAATTTTCATTCAGTAGGATTGTGCAAAAAGACTCACTATTTGGCTGGTGAAGTGTTTCCAAAAGGAAGTATGGGGCACAAATTTATTTCAAAATAATGCTCAAGATGTCAGTCTGACCAAAATGCCTAGGGAAGTGTAAGAGTTTACATTTTAATACGAAACCACTGATGGTATCTCTCTCTTTCTCTAGGTCAGGGTTAGAAACAGTATTTAAAGTCAACACTGACAACCTACAGAAGATTTTGGCAGCTGTGACAAGGAACTTCACAAATATATTTTTAAGCAAATTAAGAATAAAAGCACAGGTAAGAGGATCTTGGCAACATTATTCCTTACATGTAAGGGGCATGTGCAGGAGCGCTGAAGAAGCTGGAGTCCATTTCCCTTTCCCCATCTCACCACCTAGACCTCATTTTGTGATGCATGACATTATGGTCCCTCTGAAATGCATCGTACCTAATATTGGTACAAATAATCCTTAACTTAAAGTGCTAAATTCCAGCATCCTCGGAGTTTTCACTATGAACAATGATATATTTGTCAAGCCATTTATTTTAGTGCAATGGCAACCAAAATAAAAGGGCATGTAGTGGCTTCTAGCATCTTGGGCAAAGCAGTGTGTGGAAGGAATCCTCATCTGTAGTGAAGCTCCAAGGAAGCTCTCTGGACATCACCAATGGAACATTTTTCCTTCGATCAAAACATTTGTATTTTTCAGGACTTTATTTTCTCTTACCTATTCATAGATCTGCCATCATGGTCTGTTATCAACATTTTTTCAGACAGGACAGAATTCATTCTGGTAGAGGTGATGTTTCCAGGCTGTTTCCATGGTGAAGAAAGACTGATTCTTTCAGCCTGAGGATAATAAATTTCTGGTACTGGCTGATAAAACTCTGGTACCAGCTTAACTTCTGCTAAGAGGCCTAGAAAGCAATGTGCTGCAATGCAATTTGTGCTTCCCATGTGCTGTAGATGGGGGCTTTCTGCTCACAGTTTGAGTGGGTGCACTAGCTATACTTGGTATAATATGAGAGATGGGGAAAATTAATCCTTTGGTGCCACCCCTTTTCTCTTATCGTCATTCACTTTCTAAATCACCGATCATAACCTTCAGAAATCAAGAGAGTCACGCAACTGCTCCAATCTAAGCCAAGCCTGCCTGGCCAAGGGGACTTTCCAGTGACTGCAGAGCTTGTCTCAGAGGCTAAGGGGAAGGCAAGGAAGGAATCAAGCCAAGGAATTGAGCAAGAGAGCTGAAATGCCATGAGAACTGAGAGTGGCTGAGGCAAAGCATTTCTAAACACCCCTCCAGCAGGCTGGGAGCTCAGCAGGAGGACACAAGTAGGGAGAAAAAATGGGAAGGATATTGCCAGGAATCTAAAGATTGAGATCCTGAGGGCTAAGAGAAGTTCAAAGAGGATGTGCCGTAGAAAGGATATTTTGAACATGGCCTTCAGGGGAATCTCTTCCAGGTGCCATCAGGAGCTTATAGCAAATATTACTGTGTTTCTATTACACGTGGAGGCACATTATCGCTAGGGATCTGGCAAGGGAACTAACCTACTGGAGAGATTTGGTCAGAGCCCCCTGTACCCAGGGCAGGTGGGAAACAGGAACATCAATGACCACTGGGCATCAGGTTTGGGATGCTCTCAATTGCTATTCCTCCACCACCACACCAGAGCAATGAGCAGAAAGAAAACCTCAGGTCTGAATTCCCTGGGGTGGAGAGAGAAACACAGCTGGCTCTGTGCTCCTGATGCCTATCTCCTGATGTGTGTTCACACACCGTAGATGCACCATCAGCACTCTGTGCTTTCTGTTCAAGCCTCCCAAACAGGCAGTCAGCTGGGTGCTTTCAGCTAGCCTGAATATTACTGGTGCCATCAATGACTTGGTCTTTTTTCAGCCACTCCTTAAGAAAATCCTGACCAAGGACTGGATTTTGGCGACGGAAAGGCCGGACTCGCTGGCACTGGCAGTCTCACAGTTCTCCAAGCACCTGCAGCACATGAGGGATCCCACGGGGCAGGTAGGCAGCTGGTCCCACACCCAGGCACGGTGATGCTGGGGGTTCCCATTGGCATTTGCAGGCTGTGGGCTGGACTCTTCTGTAGTTGTGGTGTCTGTTTATAAATGTGGGGACTAATGTGGTCTGGGAGTTCAGGTGTTGTGGTACTTTCATGTGAGAATAAGCAACAATTTTCCTTTCTGCTTAAAATGCAGTTTAAATACAGGAACTGATTTCTTTAAAGAGGAACAAAAAGCTTCCATGAACATTATCACTGAACATTGTAATTCCACGTGTCACAGTCTTACATGTTCCTTTCACATCTATGGAGTTGTGAAATAGCTGGGTTATCATTACAACTGACAACAACTCAATATTTAAAAACTGCAAGCACCATCAAAACCTACTTTTAAAACAACCCTAAATATCCCCTTTTGCTACCAAGGAGCCAAACTGCCAACACAAAATCATGGACCATTTCAAGATGAGGAGTATTTCCATGGCATTGGGCAGGTACAGTTGGAATTTACGATCTCAAAGGTCTTTTCCAACCTAATGATTCTAGGATTCTATACCCCTGGGCACTGCCACTGCTCTGTGCTGGAGCAAGAGTCTGTGAGCCATCAATTCCCTTCAGCATGGCTGACCGGGGCAGCACGTGTTAATAGTTTTCTGCCTTCGTGTATCACCTCCTATATGCCCTTGACTGATGCTGAAGAACCCAGGGCTTTCCCTGCCCTCTCTCACTGCTGTGTCCTTGCATAGGAACCACAGAAAAAACCATGAGATTTTATTTTATTTTTTTTTTAATCAGGAGCTTTTGCGTGATATTCATACGTACATGGTGAAGCAATACATCACACAGGTCATCAAAACCAGAGGGCAAATGAATGGGGAGACACGGCAGCATGTGAGTGAAAAGATGAACCAGGAAGCCAGAATCCTTAATAATACACTCATTGATCAGGTATGTGAGTTCCTTCCTGGCATTCCCTAGCTGCCCCATTCCCAGAAGTGCAATATCCCTGCTTGGCTTCCTGCGAACTGAGGCAGCAGGTTTTTCAAGGAGGGCAAGCCTGAAGAAATTTGATAGTGCTTAAGAGAGCAAGCAAGGTGGTTACTGCAGGTTCATGGCATGGCCTTCCAGCCCCTTGGCTACTCTGCAGTCGTGACTTGTGTGCCCTCTGCTAGTGGCTCTCCAATTGGAGCAGCTGGTGTTGTAACACACTCCCAGATGCACAGGCACTTTGCACAGGGTGGCTCATGTTCTGTAGGATCCCACTCATCCCATGGCAACTTCTTCCTGGGCCTGTTCCGTTGTGCCATGGGATTCAACTTGTCTCCTGTGAATCCTTGCCCTAGGAACAGGTCATGGAAAGGAGTCCATTGAGAAGGTTCATCCAGGCATATGGTCTGCTTGGGTGATGGTGAGCAAATTGTGGCTGTTTGCATTCTTTTGTCACTAGGCAACATCAGCCTGGGATTTTCAGGGAGACCAAGGTTGAATTCATTGGATTTTGCAGAAAGTCAGGCAATAAATCCCACTCCAGCAGATTCTTCTCAGAGATGAGGTACATAAAACTTATTAGACCATAGGAGGTGAAGTCACTGGTAGACACTCTGGTCTGCTGCTGTGCCAGATCACAGTCATAACGTTCTGCCCAGTGTCTGGCTGGCTGGGGTGCTTGTGAGCACTGGGGAGTGCAGAGTCAGGTCTCAGCAGAGCTCTCAGAGATGCCTTGCCATCGCCACCCAGTGCTACCTTGACCAGCACCCTGCTAAGCCCCTGGTTGCATGCTGCCTACCCAAGGGCAGCCTGTCCTGCTTGCAGCAATACTTTCTTATACCAGTGAAAACAACCAGCTGTCATAGTCTGTGGTGCAAGTAAAGAGCATTTTGCAGTTGCTCCGCTCCCCCTGACGTCCTTGTATATCCTTGTTCTCAGGGCTCTGACTCCGACTGGCTGCTTCCTGCCATACATCACATTGCCAACATTATTGGGGAGAAGAAAAAAGACAAGATCAAGGAGTACGTCAAGGACCTGTGTCAGGATTATCCAGATATCAGGTACATGAAACAGCAGACACCAGAACTGCTGGGCTCCATCCCAAACAACATGAACTCATCCCATGGCTTGGTCAAGCGCTTCAGCTTCTCTTCTCTGTTTCTAGCCACATGTTAGTGGTTAAAGTGCCATCAACATGGGGAATATCACCTTATTTTCTCCCTTGATGGCAGCATCCTTTCTATTTTATTTCCCCTTGTCTGCTGGATCTTATAAAGTACATAAGTTACTTCGAAAGACTTTATAGACGAGACAAGATGAGACTAGACTAGACTAGACTAGAATATTTTGGTTGGAAAGGACCACTTCAGGGCTGACAAAAAGTTAAAGCATGTTATTAAGGGCATTGTCCAAATGCCTTTTAAACATTGACAAGATGGGGGGCATCAACCACCTCTCTAGAAAGCCTGTTCCAGTGTTTGACCACTTTCTCAGTAAACAAATGATTCATTAAGTCTATACATCCCTTGACATGGCTTTGAACTATTCCCATGTGCCCTGTCACCAGATGACATTCTATTGCTCGAAATGAATCTTGTTTCTCTGTAAAACTCTATGTAGCTTTTCAGTGCATGACCAGTATTAGCCCAGCTTCCCAATTTACAGGCTCCAGCTTTGGAGCAAATAGTTTGTCTCTTGTTCTCATACTCACATTTCAAAGTGCAGTAGATGTTGACTATACTTGGGAATAGATTACAGATTCTTTCTTTTGTACTTTCCATTTGCTGTTCCAAACCAGCATCTGCAAAATTTAAGGCTACTAGAAAAGTAAACAAACAAAGAGGTGAGCAGCTGCATATCACAAGTTAGCTCCTCTTCTATATCTCTTCTAACAACCAGTGAGGACTATCAGTGCTACAGCTTGCAAAAGATTCCTTGTCATTAGAGTAATTTCAGAAAAAGATTGGAGGTCTTTGCACTGGGTTACAAAGTTCCTGCTGGATGACATTTACACAATTAAACTAAACTACAAATTTAATAGATTGCTCAGAACACTGAAATGAACCCTCAAATATTAAGAAAAAAATGACATTAAGTATATTTTCTTCTCCCCAATACTGAGGTTCTACATTTTTCACAAGCATATGTAACTTGAGTGAGTCAGATAGGTTTCAGTTTGGGCTTGTCTGTACAGGGAAATTCAAGACACAGACATGAAAAAGAGTTATTGTTCCTGAGCAAATTCCTGGGTGAACATATCTATCCTAAAAAACCCCTGAAAACCAAAACCATTAATCCCAGTGCCCAGACTAAGCTGACAAAGGAGGCAGTGCCTGTTCTGGGAAGGATGTCAGAAGTAAACGATGGTTAGTCAGCTATTTGACAATTATTTCCAAGCAGAAAAGTCATTTAAAAGGCTATGATTTGTGATACTTTTTCATCAGTAGCATTAGACTCAAGCCAGGTTTTAAGGCTCATCCTCTTGGTTGACCTATTTCCTGACGTTCCGTTATTGAATAATATTTTTCACAATTAAGTTTGGAAAACAAGGCGGAACCTCCTGGGCCTGCATTGCTTCCTGTTCAGGTCTCTGTTAATTCTTCCTCTGAGCTCTCAGAGACATTACTGACTTTGTATATATCAAGATTACTGGAACCAGGGTATGTTTCCAAGTTGGCTTTCATATCTCTAATCTAATTAGTGCCTGTCAGCTTCCTAAATATTAGCCCTTCCTTTACTCAACTCAAAGTAATCATTAAATAAAAGGTCTGCAGCCTGTCAGGTAAACTTGCAAAAGTAGTTACGTGTGTATGGAGATGGAGGAGGAAATTCCTAAAGCACCAGCAGCAGCAGACTGTCCCACCTGCACAGGATGGTGAGAACCGATGCTTGCTGGCTCCAAAGCTTGCAGACTCCCATCCTGGTCGCTCAGTGGAAGCTGATGCTCTTTGATTTCAAAGGCTGCAGGCTGCCGTCTTGGTGGCTCCTTCCACATTCCCAGGTGCTTTGCTATAGCCTTGTTCTATCTCCAGAGTGGTTGTTGCTTTCTTATCTCAGGCTTGGTTTTGCTTCCCAGAACTAAGCCATGTCTTGTTTGGTTTCTGCAGGAAGGAGCACATCCAGGCAATCCTCACACTCCGGGGGCTAGGGCGCACCAGGAGAGCGGCAATTCTTCGGCCAGGTTACCGGATGCTGGACAGCCCAGATAGCAGGGATGGCAGCACACTCTTCGCTGACATAGATGTCCCTGTGATCATCAGCTGCTTCTGAAACACAATTAAACCAGCAGGCAGCATTGTCCCTCTTCCTATGCCACCTCTAGAGCATGATCCAAAAACTGCTACCCTATCTTGCTCGTCTGCAAACACAACTGACTGCTGTGGGAAAAGAAGTTATTTTCTGAACTTGCTACCCTGGTTCAGAAACCAAAGGCAATGCACATGCCAAGACACTGACCTCCAGCAAAAGCCCCTGAGCAGCAACTCCAGCCCAAACACTGCATTCACCCTGCACTCAAAATACAGATTTTATTGCCTGGAGGCTGCTCTGTTGTTTAGTCCAAGACTGAATCTCTACTCAGAGAACAAGAGAAAACTGAAAGGAGTTCACTCAGAGCTATATTAAGGCTTGGGCTGTGTGTTGCATAAATTAT
Organism: Piaya cayana; assembly: GCA_013389865.1. Classification (NCBI taxonomy): domain Eukaryota; kingdom Metazoa; phylum Chordata; class Aves; order Cuculiformes; family Coccyzidae; genus Piaya; species Piaya cayana. The sequence goes on from WAAB01007890.1 coordinate 106,578, forward strand.
ACAGCAGGAGAGCAAAAGCCTCCTTCATCAGTGTTCCTGAGCAACTATGGGGGCAGAGTTTTGGCAGGGATGTGGTAGTGCCCAAGACTTGTTTCCTCCCTGGTGAACCTGCTGTCATCACACAAGGACATTGTGACCTGATGCCACAGACCACTGCCTGGGTGGGGAGGAAAACCTTGGAAGGTAACCAAACCCCACAGCCAGGACATGCAGTGCACAGACCACTCTGGACTCCAGGATGAGCACCGTGGCCCTTGTCCTTTCTAATGTTCCAGTAGATTTTCCTCGCACATGGGCTGCCTTGTAAAACTCATGCAGGACTGAAGATGTTTTGTATCATCATACCCTCTCAGTGTGAGCAGAAATGTTGGGAACAGAGAAGCCATGGGGAAGGAGGCTCCAAGTCCTCCTTGCCCCAGGAAAAAGGGTCACTATGCCCCAAGTCCATTTTCTGGTTTGTTAAAATGTCTTTCAACAAATCTGGTAAAACCTGACTGCAGTACGCTAATGTGAGGTGAACAGACATAGTGCTGTGGATTAGATCCTTATCTGGTGTAAAAAAGCATGACCCCATTGGCATGAAGCACCACTGGTTTAACTGTCTGAGGGATCCAAAGCATTACATCCAGCATCTGCAGGGGAGACTAAAAGAGACATCAAGCAACTTACAGATGTACAAATCTAATTGTATTTAATCCTATCTGTCCTTTAGGTTGCCCTCTGCAGGAATGAATCCAAGACTCTGTACAGAGACATGTTTACTATCTATAAATTAATGTGATAGATGTGGACATGGCATGGCCTTGAACACAGATTGCACCTTTAATTCACATTCATCATATGAAAAATTTTGTAAGGTGGGCTTGCTAACTCCACAGTCAAGATAAGGTGATTTTCTAAAGATGGCTTTGAAAAATAGGGTATAAATTCAGACTCTGAGGCTGGAAGCCCTGGGATAAATTTTCTGCCCTGCATCTTTCTTCAATACAACACATGACAGTTCCTGCAAAACCTCGTCTTTGTGACTCTCTGTATTTGCTATGCAGAAGGAGAAGTAAAATATCATCTGCAATTCCCAGTAAGTGTGCAGAGTTCAGGAACACCTGGGAGGTCCTCTTCAAAGGGGGTAGACCTGGATTACATCCCTCCACGGGTGTGTGAGCTACAGCCCCCAGCTCAGTAGAGGGACAGGGTATCAGCACTGAGAGATTTACATTTCATGTCAAAAGCACTGACTTCAGAAAAGAAATGAGAAGGGGGATTTCAACTCTGGCATCCTCAATCTGAGACATGTAAGACTGGATTTTCAGAGAAGCACAGGATTTGAGGCACACCACAAAGCCAGCAGGAGTTTTGGTACATCAGAAATTTCCCTCTGCCTGTTAGCACCTTTTATCCAAGCATCTCATGCAAGGTGTCTCTGGCACAGGAATTTTCCCAAGTGCATTAAATGTATACTTGGTTTTTGGTCTTCTTATTTTACTGTCAGTCTCTCCACAAAGCAGCTGCCTTACCTCAGACTTCGGCTGACTGGCCTGGGATTAGATAAGGCTTCCATTTTCTAATATAAGCAAGCTGCTACCCTGAAGTCAGGGAGGAAACCTGGGCACAATGACTTGCCTTTTGTCACAGACTCTCCTGGGACACTCAAATCCTGCAGCCTGGTATCCTGTGAGCTGGCAGCAAGAGCACAGCCTGCTTCCTCTGGGAACTGCTGTGCTTCTGCTGCTTGCTCTGGAGCAAACCACAAATCAGTTTAAGGTTAAACCTATCAGGGAGAGACTACAATTCAGCCTCCATCCTGTCCCAGTAGCCATGCAAGTGGAGAGGGAGAACCAGGGCAGGGAAGCAGGGTTGCCCCCCAAGTCAGGGCTGCAAGAGCAGCTGCCAGAGACACAGGAGCAAGGAGACAGGAAAGGCTAGACACCCCAAAAGAGCTGCTGCTGACCAGCTGTCTTCTGTGAGACATCCAGTGTTGATTAGGACCACATTTTACATTCCAATAAAAGAGAAAAAAAGGCCTCCCAGAGCTTTTATTGTGAAATATGTTGCTCCTGTAGGAAAGTGTCGAGGAGCTCACTTATTACCCTGTTAACTACCTTGGTTTGCTGTTTCCCTGTCGTTTCCACCATCACCCCTATTCCTTACCCCACACAGAGCTACATTCCCCACCAGGAGACACAGCTCACTCTTTACCCAGGAGGTCCCAATATACCAAGTGCAGATATATCCTCCAGTGAACAAGGCCTTCTCAAAAGTATCCAAGCAACTGAAAAAGCCAAATTCTCTCCAGATTTAGCTTCTCAGGGGTGAATGCTGAGTTTTAGGGGAGGAGCAGTGAGGGGAAGATCTGGCACAGCTCACAGCACTGTGTGGGTGGTGGCAGATTTTTTTTTTCCTTTTGTTTCAGAGGTCTCTGCTGTTTCACAATATTGTTTGTTTCTGGTTTGGGGTGAAAATTAGTGCTTCCAGTACTCTGTGTTCAAGGGAACTGCGTCTGCAGCCAGGACGAACTATGGGCTGGGGTTTGTCATGAGCAACCAGCCTTCAGGTACCATAGTGTAAGCAATTTTGCTTGGTAAAATTGTCTTTTCCTGAAAGCAAAATACCATTCTTTTCATCACCGCTATTGATGGAAAAGCTCCAAACTGCCCGTGAGAGCATTGTCAGCCTGCAGTGATCCCTCCACAGGGAAGGGCTGGGATGGGTTATGGGGAGAGGCACCAGCTTCAGTTCCTCGCTCTTCTCCAGGCTCTGCCAGCACTGATGCCCATCTGCGTGGGCTGGCAGTCATCATGGGCATCAGCTCTGGATGCAAAAGGGAAAGCAGGAGCTGGGCTAACAGTCACTAACTGCTTCAGCCCATGCCCCCACCACAAGCAGAGGTGCTCAGTCTGCTGTGCAGATGCTAGCTTAGGCAAAATTTAAGTTTCAGGCCCTTACACTCAACTGTTAATTATTTTGCAAGGCAAGTGAAGAACTATGCTGCTTTAAGATGTGGAAAACACGTTCTCTCCAAGAAACAAAGAAACGATACCAAGACATTGCAGTGAAAGCATAGGGGGCTGTCCCTGAGCTGAGGAGGCTAATCAGTCAGTAAAAATATTTCAGAAAAAGCCTTTTAGTGCTGTAGCATTACAACGTTTATCTCCCTATTGTGTTACTTTCAGCAAAGAGCTCTCAATTGGATTAAAATATTAAGGATGTTCAGTAAGAAATGGATTGCAATATTATATCCACTTTATGAGTGGGGCTGTGTCCTGACACCACCCAGCAAACATCACTGGGATGAAAAAAAGCACCAAGATGTTATTATCTCAGACATGGTAGAAAAGTAAAGCTATATTAGTTTTCGGCTTGACTGCTTTGGTAATGAAACATCAGCAGTCTCCTAAGCACTGGTGTTCAGCAAACATTTATCTTCTGTATTTTGTAAATTTCTCCGGGAAATCTTGACAGGGTTGGATTTACAACACCGAGGCTTGTCATTTCATTTTCCTAGGCAGATACAGGAGAGGTCTGCTTAGCATCACAGTGCACTTCCACCCATTAAAGACGTTTTTATGTGATACTGCTAATCACGACACAACGCTAGCACTGGGACTGGACCACCTCTCCCATAATATCTATCAAAGAGATCAGTCAGATTACCGGAGCATTTATTGGATATAGCATGTTTAAACTATTTTTTATTACTATTACAATAATAAAAGCGCATTGGGAAAAGCTAAAGACTGTTGTCAATTAATGTGTGGCAAAAGCGGATTAATATTAACTTTCGAAGTACTGCAAAAACTTTCTCTACTCCCACAGCCGCACAACTGGTCCCACAGGACACTGAGCAAATGTGAACTTTGCCTCCTTGTATTCATCCCAGTCACATACAGCAATGCAAAATAGCCTCTAGTATTCTTCCAATGTAGCACTCTCCATTTATATTTACAAAATCATATCAAATCATTCAAATGTATTATTCCAGAACAGGAGAAAAGCAAGCAGAGAAACCTCTACGAAAAGGCCCTTGTAGGGTTTTTTGCCATCTTAATACTAGCTGATGACTCTCAAAATGCCTGCATAAGGCTGTTAGCTGCACAGAGATTATACCCCTTGCTAATGAGGCAGAAAAAGTGGCAGATCAAAGATGAGCACCTAAGTCCCAGTATACCTGACCAGGCATAGCTTACATTCAGCCATGAGTGAAATTGTGCCTGGCAACACAAGCTGGTCTGTAGCCTGAGCTCTGTAATGAATGTGGGGCTGGGGAGCTGCCATGACCTGCATTACAGGATGGAGGATTATGCCTTCAGTCCCAAGACTATGACGAGATCAGCATCAAGACAAAATCACTTTTTTTTTTTTGTGAACAAGTGCAGAAAAGGCAAATCAAGCCAGAAGGCAGAAAGGAGTGATTAAACTACATTCCAAGCCATCCACTAGCTGCACTCAGAACTGGCAAACTGCAGCTGGGAGAAAGAAGGTGATATTCAGAAGAAAGCTTAGAAAACAGGAATGATCCCGCAAACTGCATCCACAGAAAAAGAGAGGTGTGCTTAACACTTGTCAGTGCAGAGCAGTGGTCTTCAGCTTATTTCTGTCTATGGACTAAAAAAGTACTTTCAGGGAAGGCACACACTACAGAAATGATAATCATCTTCCACTCATTTAAAACATGGTTGCTAAAGGGAAGGAATAAGTTCCTCTGGTCAGGTGCAGAGAAACAAGCTTCTGCTGCAGCAAGTAGATGCAAGTTAGAGGCAGCAAAACTGCTGCTTATGCTAATGGGGCTGAAGCACTGAGGCCCTGCTCAGCGATGAGGGCAGATGTGCTCAGTACCTTTCAGTAGCACTTCGTGATCACACAGACACAGCAGAAGTGCATCGGTGACCTGAGCCACAAGGCTTATAAAGTATGCTGACACCAAAATTGTAGCTCTCTAGGGCTGCAGTGATGCAAGGGACCACAGGGCCATAACCAGCCCTAGGGGCTATTTTACCTTCAGATGTCAACCTACAACAAGGAGCTGCACCTTCAGTGGCCCTCAGGGCCAGCAGCAAGGAGAAGATCCAGGACCTTCTCTCACTTTCACGTGCACTTATCAAACAGTGCTTTCTGCTGACATTCATCCCGGAATTGACATTAAAAAAAAAAAATCAAGGTAATTGTAAGAGCGTGGTATCCTGAGCAAGACAAAAACTGGAGGGGATCATTTCCTGAGAGAGAGAAAGCAGCACTTTACAATACTTTTTCCAGAACGTGGGGAAAAAAATATTTCCTGAAGGAGTTGTGCTATAAACAGAAGCCCATTGAGTAGATAAGAGTCAATCATGGAATTAATCATCAGGGACTCATTAGGAGGAGCAAGGCCAACAAAGCTGGTGCTTTTATCTCCAAAAGCACGTCACTTACACACGTGGACCGTCATCTACCCCTCAAATCACTGATTAGAGCACAAGAATGCAATGCACATGATTTCATCTCAAAAGCTCTTTAAATGAATGGGTCTTGAGCCCTCCAAAGCACTAGAAAGCCCACAGAGCCTCTGTCCCTCAGTGGTGTCAAGGCTGAATCCACTCTGCGCGTGTTCTCACTAAGCAACTGTTAGTCACCCTCTGAAACAAAGACTGTACTCCACGATAACATGCTGTCTTTAAGGAGACACATGTAGAGAAATAACAGCCCAAAGGGCCAGGCCAGGCTCACTTTGCCCATGTTAAGACGTTCTCCCAGCAAGCTCAGGGAAGATCTGTTATTTGGAAGCAATATTGCTCATGACTGCTGAAGGATGCACAAGATACAAGGATCAGGACGTCTTCTGGCTCTGGTAAACTGAGTCCTGGTGGCAAAGGGAGAAAGACAAAGAGCTGACAGAAGAGTGCATGGAGGGGAAGCATTGATAAATAGTTTATGCCACTCATCCCATACATCTCCTGCCATGTCATAGCCTGAGGCCCAGCCCTCCACCTGCCTCTGCCCAACAGCAGATGATGACCCTAAAAACAGAGGTACCTACACAGCTCTGGTCTTGCATGCTGCCTAGCTCAGGAGTGCCTCTGGCCCTAACAGTAGATGTGCAACTTTGAGATATCACATGTAAAATGCTTCTCTGCAGTTCTATTTTATGTCTCTTTTTTCCTCTTTTGTTAACCATATGACTTCTGCACAAAACCATATTCAGCCTTGGCACAAGAAAATTAAAATAGATCCATGGGACTGTATCAAGTTGTGGTCTAAATCTCAACCTGATTATGCAAGGAAAAAAGTCACCCTTGAGAGGATCCTGTGCTTGCAGTGCTAGCCAGAATCTTGGAGCAGCTGCACCACCCTCCCAGGCTGGGCATGTCTTTGGTATGGCAGCACCCAGCTCTGCAGCAAAGGCTACATATGCCATGGCAAGAGAGCATTCCCAGGAGCGCCCACGATGGAGTCTCACACATGACATTTCAGTGCTGCCCATAGGGAGGGGGCTGACCCTGAACACGCCATTTCCTCTGGTTCTGGACTCAGCCCTCAGGTCTGGGGTTTCTCATTTCCATCAAGATATCTTTTGCAAGTGATTAAATACTGAAACAGTTCAAGGCTGTCTCTTCTGAGTGAATTAATTTTAAAAAACCCCAAGAATTTGTTTGGCTTGCAGCAAGGCAGGAATACTTGAATGGATGCCTAGTTTTGCTCTATTAAACATCCAGAGAAGGAGAATATCTTGAATTAACAGAACTGCCTACAGACAGGCAGTAAAACTCACAGAAATAATATTCAGATTCCCCAAGTTATTTGCAATTCATTGCAAATAACAACTGCTATTTATCCAGAAGCAGTTAACTTTGGGCCCTTGTGTATGGATTTAGATACCATTGTTTTAGTCATGAGATGAAAAAAGAATTGCCTTGTTGCTGTTACAGCTCTGTTTCCGGGAAAATGCTTGTATAGAATGTACCAAACAGAGTCCTCAAATGACTATTATTTTCCACAGTTAAAAAAAAGCTAAACTTTAGCACTAGGTGTAATAGCCTTCTCAAGCTTTTATAGGTGAAGCTGCTTTTTCCTAATACAGAGGTACAGGAGCCTGAAGGAGTTAAAACTGCACACTGGAGGCTTACCTTCAAATACTGCATCCAAATACTGCCTTTACATAGGCATTACGATATTTGTTTTCATATCCATCACTCATCTTCACTTGCTTTAGAGCTTTTCCTCTGCTTTATGGAGAGGAACACTAAAACAACCTTATCTCATGCTAGAATGGTTTAGGAAGGATCCGTGTCTGGCCACTGCCTGATTGAGACAACTCCCAGGAGAGCAAATATGTACAAATCACCTTTCCCAGCCCAGCAACATAAGCACTGCCAAGGCGGGGGAAGGCAAAGGAAAAGGTTATCATCCTGAAGAGCCTGCAGAACTCCTTAGGTGTTTGTTGAGGAAAGAGGAATATTTTATTGCAAGGTTAGTGGGAATTCCAGTTTTTAGGAGATCTGTAAATCTGTAAATCTCATTCAGGAATATGCCACTATTTATTAATAGATAAAGAGCCTCTCTTTACTGCCAGTAAATTTGATAGCAACAACTCAGTTGATTTCAACAGTGCAAGATAAGAAATCAGTTCCTTGCTGAGTCAGGGAGTTTGATACACAGGCTATTGAGTCCTTGCTTCCACTTGGACTTCCCCAGGAAACTTCCCTCTGTGCCACTCACCAAGCCTGAATTTGCTTGGACATATGAGGATAACCAAACAGGAGAAAGCCGAGGAAGAGCAATGGGTAAACCCTGAGGACCCAGAAGGAAGTTTAAAACAGAACTTCTTGGTGTCATTCTTTCAAGATCTCAAAAGGAGTACTGCTTTTGAAATTTCCCACATGGTTTCCCCCCAGTACTTTCCACCACGTGGTGATGGGGAGTTTCTGGACAATCTTTCCTGTTGGGCAAAAAAAGAGGCACCCCAAGACAGCAAGGCCTAGGGCAGGGAAGGTGCTTGGGCTGGAGGAAAACAACTGCAATGAAAAGACTTCATGATCAGACCCACCAAGTCTGAACACAATGCTGCTACCATCCTGAGGGCCAGCTCAGATTTGGTCCCATCCAGTGACCTTTGGGATCACTATTACATTCCCTGGTCTAAAATTAGCCCTCTAACCCCCTGCACACAAGCTGTGTGCCAGCCCAAGCATAGCCATCAACATCTGTGGAGGACTCACGAGCTAAGAACTTAGGAGGACAGGCATGCCCCAACTTTTAAAGACTGATGAGCACATTTCTCCCACACCTGTGGGCAGCAGGCATTCGAGGAGCTCCTCTGTCATGGCTGAAGCAGCTCTGAAAGCCACAGGATCTTTTGGCAGTGGCAGGGCTCAGGGGGCAGCTGGCAGGTCTTGTTTTGAGGTGTTTATTGAGGATTACTTGACTTAAAGGCAGCCCAGTGCAAGAGTTAGTCTCAAGCTTGGTTTTGTATTCAAGACCTAATACTGCAGAGCAGGCACACCAGGACCAGGAGACGTGCAACCCAGCCCTGTGCCATGCAGCACAGCTGTGCTATCACATCTGGGACCACTGAGCCACACATTAGGGAGACCATGGGTGTCCAGTGTTGACCTGGTTGTGGCTTCCTGCACCATTTCTTGTGAGGCAGTTCTCCTTTGCCTTCCCTCAGACCCTGGCTGTGCTGACCTCTTAGGGCATCTGCGTGAAAACCAGCCATTTCTTAGTGACCCTTTTTTAACACAGGAACACTGAGAAAAACAACACGCTTCTTGCAAGCATGTGTGCAAACACACACATGGCTGGCTTTGCAGGGAGCTGATCCTTGTGTGTTTATGCAGCACACCCCCGCCCTCAAGGTCATTAAGAAGCTGTAAACCGAGAAGCTGCGTTATATAAAGAAGCAAAAGTAAGCTGGACAAAATAAAGAACTATGGTGTAGGAAGTGCTGGAGTACTTTGAAAACAGGGTCATAAGAACAACAGTGCTTTTCTGACCAAGGGTCTCTGAGGTTTCTCCAAAGCGGCAGTGTTTCCCAAAACATCTGTGGCACAGGCAGACTCTGCCCCAAATCCCCTGGCCCACAGCTCTTGCATATCTGCTCAGAACACCTCATCCTGCCTTGTCCCAGACCCAAGCCCTGTGCTCTGAACCCACAACATGCCCTCCATTGCCCAGCACGAGTAGGATGACAAGAAGAACAAGAACCCACTCCTCTATACTGAGATGTGCTGAGATCACTGGACTCCCACACCAGCAAAAATCACTTCCAGCTTCCTTCAAGCAAAGAGTAAGAAGCTATACCCTTCCTTTAGTGCCCACCACTCCTCCCCAAGGAAGAGCATGTCAAATGTTGAGGATGCCCATCAGCCTGCAAGCAGCTTCAAACAGTCTCACTATCTCCATTTCATGGAGGTGGGCGATTTGTCCCAAGCTACAAAGGTGCTTGGCTGAAGGTCTAGGGATAGCAAGCTGGGAATACCCAGCTGCCAGGGCTGTCAGGACAAGGGGAGCTCACTTCTAGCACATGATGTCCCCTGCCCACTGTGAATATGTTAGGGATAGCTGGGTCTAGCCAAAAACCTCCAATATGGATCCCTCCTCCAGTCTCCATGTCAGGGGGAAGGTTGGGAGACCAACCTCAAAAACACATACCTCCCTCGCACAAACATGACAGGAAGGGTGCCAGAGTGCCCTCAGAAACTGATGTCTTCTCTACCAGAAATACTGTAGTGAAGGTGTCATCAACCTCAGCTATGGACCACTCCTCAAGCAGAAATATCAGGGTGGAAATGCAGCCCACGCTTGGATACAAGCCCTTCCTTTGATGAAGATTTAGGACATTCCTGTCAGTTTTGAAATCTTAATTACTGAGACATGTAGGATTTTTAATGCTATTAGAAACCAAAACTGGGAAGGCTCTGTATGGTTAGTTCGGATGTGTCTGGAGATGGTAAAACTACCATGATGTGAGTTTGTGACATCAGTAGCAAAGTTCTCAAAAGGGGTTCACACAATTGATGCTACCAAATGAGAGCTTTGCTGCAGGTCAAACCTCAAACATGAACCTTCCTCGAATAGACCTGGGTAAAAACATGTGTATTAACCATTCATCTTCTCAGCACAAGGGCAGGTTTTTCCCTGGGGCAACAGACCCTGTGTTGGAAAGCACAAAGGATATTGTAGAGGGAAGTGAACAGTAGACATCTGTCCCTTGATGTGTTTCTGTGATAATTTTGAAAGTCAAGGGATATCATACTTATAAACATATACACTAACAGGTGTTTACAGGCAAAAAAAATCATTATAAATGCATAATTTTCAAGAGCTGCAGAGCATAAATGAAAACAAAGTTGAGCCAGGGAAGTCGTTGATGAAATACAATGAAAAATGGGATATTACATCCTGTCATCTCACATATGAACACAATTTAAATACAAAATGTTTCTCTAAATACTGTAGTGAACTTGCTAACTACTTGACTATCCTGGAGCTGATGCACTACTTTCTGTTTGCAGTGCCTCCCATTTCCTAAAGCTCGCTTGGTTAGAGTATAAAATCATAGAATAGTTTTGTTTGGAAGGGACCTGAAAGATCACCTGCATCTAACCTCACTGCCTTGGAAGGGACACCAGAATGACTCAAACTGGCTAGAAACAACAGTCTCATCAGCCTAAAAGGCTTCAGACTTCTGTCCCAGCAGAGTTCTCCCCACCAAGAGGTACTCTCCACTCATCCATTGAAGCTGGGCCCTAGGACTTCCAGAACCAGTTCATTTAGCTGCAGTCTAAGAGGTTCTTGATTCATTGCCACAGAGAGAAACTGCAAGAGGAAGCAAATTTCATCCTAGTGATTTTGGGTACTTCCTGGGAGAAGTCCTGGCTCCCCCATCTTTGCTCACCACTACACACTTACTCCTTTTACATGAAGCAGTCATCATCTGTCGCAGGATCTCTTACCACAGCAGTTAGTACAGTGTGACACAATCTGCATATGAACTCAGATCCTCTCACCTCTGATTTCCCATGCTCTGTACCTACTGATTACACCTACCCTGTTCCTAAGCTATAAGGCAGATATTTGGATATATCATCACAGCTCTTCTGAGCCCAGTTGCTGATGGAGAAGAAGAGCCCTTGTTTCCATTACCTGTAGCCATCATGAATGCTGGAAAGGAAGGCACCTCAATCAATCAGAAGTAACATATTTTGGTGAGTGCAAACCCAAGCAATCCTTTTAAGACCTGAGTGGTCTAAGTTAAAAAGCACAACAGCCTTGAGAGCTGGATCCATCTCCTCTTGACTCTCAGTAGTTACCAGCTGCTTTGCCTCAGCTGCAGAGCAGTGACAGTGCCTTTTGAGCCAACAAGTTCCTCCACAACTTAATGGTCTGCCAAGTCTCACTACTCACAAAGAGGAGCTGAGACCCCTCGCAACCTTGCTGCCATTGCTCCAGGTTTGAGTCAGACTTCAGAATTAAAACTTTCAGCTTTTTTTGCTGACGCCAAACTTTATAAACTTCCAGACAGACCTGGATAAATGTGGTTAGTGTTACCTCTTGGTCTTCTAGCCCATAGTTTAATGAGGACTCCAAATTCTCCTCTGTTAACCCTGTTTGCACATACTCCCAGTTCTATCAAAATATTGCACAGTGAGCAGAAATAGGTATTTCTGTGCACAGAAGCAGAGAAGCAATGACCTAAAAGCAGAACAGGAGATGCAGTCTTCATCACACACTCAATCACATGCCTCCCCCAGCACTGCAGGGAGGTCAGCCAGCACAGTGACCTCCTTCCCTGTCCACCTCCCTGAGTTGCTGCACTCCCAATCCCTTATGTCACATGGAAGAGTGAACATTACCTGGTTCAGTCAAATTGCACACTGAGATCAGTTCCTGACTCTCTTGACTTCTGCCTCAGGCAGCTCTATCTGCACTAGACTGTCCATGTGCCCCACCAGCCCTGGGACATGGTTCCCAAATCCCCAACAGAAGGTGACTGGGTGGTGTTTGCTCATCCAGAGAGCTGCTGTCAGCCACCTGCACCCAGACCTGCTGCCTTCCTAGCACTGAAACATACACAGCTGGAATTACTTAGGACAAATAAATTAAGGTCATGGAAAGTCCCACAGAAAAAACTGACAGTTCCTTTGTCCAGTAATAATGGTAATTGAAACAACCCTGAACAAAAATATCAAATACCATTCAATGAATAAGCACACTGAATTAATAGATTCCAGGAAGTAAAACTTCCTGCACCAGGAAGAAAACCTTTACCCCCATAACAATCTGTTCTTCACCTGGTACCTTCACCTGGCAACAAAGGATAACAGCTCTCGGCATCCTGAAAGAGGAAATCAGTATTTCACTTCAAAGTAATCTCCTTATCCACACCTCTTGTTTATAGTCTCTTAATTTCTACTGGTAAGACAAATCTTCCATTGCCTACTGCAAAGGATTCACAACATTTCTTTTAGTAGAGGAACGTTGCCTTTGTAGGCTCTTGCCCAGCTAAATTTGGATGTTAGCGCTGCTACTAAGAAAGTCTTTGATGCACAAAATAGAAAAGCTGAACCACCCCATGAAGTTTGCTTTTCAAATTTAAGGAAGCATCTGATAGATTACGCTACAGGTCTCTGAAGTTCCTCTTTCCTTTAAGCACAGACTGCAGCTGAGAAATGTATAACTTATATTATGGAAGTTAAGTGCTACCCCCCTCCACACCGCCCCCCCCCCCCAGATTTACAATAGCTTCTCAGATAGCATAAACTACAAACACGGAACCTCAGTACAGCCCTGTGCAATACTCTCTTGAGTAGATACAGAGTACAGAACAATTCCCATATGGCCCTAGAGGATGTGCAGCCTGATATAACTTGGTTAGCCACTACTCAACATTCTATAAGTAACTGCAAGATGCTTATCAGGGAAATCATACTACACAGACAAACAATGCCATGCTAGAGTATCAGCAGGAAGTCAAAGTGCAGTGACAGATTTGTTTCAGGTTAATAAGGGCTCTGCCCTAAGCTCTAGTTTTTAATTTAAGATCCAATTACAAGATGTTTCTTGTTCTCCTGACTCCAGTGAAGTCAACTTACAGTAGATAAAGACAAGGCCCAGCAACAGTTTCCTCCGTGTGAATCAAAACTGGAACCCACATAACTGTTCTGTATAGATATTTACTCAATAAAACAACCAAGGTTGCCTGCAGATTTGCAGCACATTTCCTAATACCTGCTAAGCCTCAGACTCTCTTGGTCTCTCCTACATCACTTGCTTCAGGAGTCTCCCACAATCAGGGCCTTCTTAATTAAGCAGGGGATGAGATATTGGTCTCATAACCCAGTAGTGCTGTTGCTGAGCCAAATGGAAAGATTCTCTAAATATTTAAAGAGGGGTTTCAGTGGGTCTGAGATCAAGTCACTTCCCACTGCAGATTCACAGCACATCAGATGACAGAAACCCTTGTGTCCTGCAGAGATCACATAACTGAGGATGTGAGAAGTGAACCAGCCCCAGGGTCCTCCCTGCATCCAGAACAGCATCCTCTGCCTTCTATCAGACGTGAATTCTGCCCGGTTTGCCATGCCAAGACCTATGTGTGTGTGTAAACCCCAGGAACTATGTCTCTTTGCCTCCTGCTCAAAAAGATTCATTGGATGCTGCACCAAGCTCACCTCCAGCTGCTCTGTGCTGCCCCCAAACCAGCTTTAACTGCAGATTGCAAACCTCATCTCTCCCCTTCATGTTGCCATTGGAGGAGGCAATGAAGCACAAAGAAAGTTACAGCACTTTGGGACCAAATCTCATACAATTTCCTGTTTCCAACGATTTTCAAACTGACATGGCATCTAGCACTTCTATCTCATGACAATTTTTGCTTCTGGCCACCAGTTATCAAGCCGCAATGCAATCCCAGAAGGGGATCCTGCACCCAGCTCTGCTACAGGCTAGCCTGAGATGAATCATTGTTTCCCAGAGATCATGGGTTTGCCCATTGGGGTGGCGCCTCTGCTTCCTGTTTTGGGAGATATTGGAGGGGAAAGTTTTTCTCCCAGCTACCATGGTCTTTTGGGGGATAGAGTCTCAGAGCAGAAAGCAGCAGCCTTGAGGCGCAGGATGTCTCCCAAAATGGTGCAGACTGGGAGAAGAGTCTACTCTCCAGCATCACATCCACTCATCCAGGTGCACAAATGTTGGCCCCAGACCATGTCTGCTGCTGGAGGAAGACCTTGTGCTGGGCCTTCATGGCCCCCCAAATGTTGTGCAGCCACACAGGCACTGACTGTGGGCATCAGCACTATAAAAGCTCACTGTTCATGCTCAATATTAAGGCTCAGGACCTTTTTTTGACAATTTTTATTAGATCACAGCTATCAGATACAAATTAGAAATTGTCCCGGGCACAGTAACCAGGCACTGGGACCTGATGGCTGACCCCTTCTTGCCCCACAGAGTCTTCCTGGGAGAGAGTTCATGCTCTGCAGGACCACAATATTTTGATTTTCTGTCTGCAGGGCAGCTGCTTCAATCCAGATCTCACTCAGGTGAGTCCTGCCTGGACCCTCTACAGTAGTTCCCACAGCAATTGCTGTCACACAGCCATCCCCTGGGTGTTTTCCAGCCACCCACTGCCATGGTAGCACACATGCTATCCCAGTGCAATGTGCTCACCAAACCTCCATGCCCAGAGATGAGAGGTACCTAGGAAATCAGAAAGACGAATGTCCCTTCTGCAAGGTTCAAAGAGGCTTTGGGGTGAGTAAGGAAGCCTGTGTCTCCCATAGCAGGGACTCACAACCATCATACTGAAGATGCTTGACAATGTTAGTGTCTCCTAGGAGCACCACAAACCCCACACCAGGGAATGCACTTCACCTTGGGCATGATGCAGGATGATAGAATCATAGGGTAGTTTGGATTGGAAGGGATCTTAAAGATCATCTAGTTGCAAATGCTCTGCGATGGACAGGGACACATCCCACTGGATCAGGCTGACCAAAGCCCCATCCAACCTGGCCTTGAGGGATGGGGCAGCCACAACTTCCCTTGGCAACATGTTCCAGTGTCTCACCACTCTCATGGTGAAGAAATTCTTCCTAATGCGTAGTCTAAACTCTCCAGTTTATACCCATTCCCCCTAGACCTATCACTACAAGCCTTTGTAAACAGTCCCTCCCCAGCTTTCCTGTAGCCCCTTCAGGTACTGGAAGGTCTCTATAAGGTCTCCTCAGTGCTTTCTCTTCTCAAGGATGAACAACCCCAACTCTCCCAGCCTGCCCTCATAGCAGAGGTGCTCCAGCCCTTGGATAATCCTTGTAACCTCCTCTGGACCCATTCCAACAGCTCCATATCCTTATGTCGAGGATTTGAGACCTGGACACGATACTTCAGACGAGGTTTCACAAGAGCAGAGTAGAGGGACAGAATCACCTCCCTCGACCTGCTGGCCACACTTCTTTTGATGCAGCCCAGGACACAGTTGGCCTTCTGGGCTGTGAGGACACATTGCCAGCTCATGATATGAGCACTGCAAGCCCACACCTCATCTTGACAGCCTGCCCTTGGCAGTGCCCTGTTCTCAGGGTACAGCTTTTGGGAGGCATCTGCTCCATCCCTAACACTGGGTTTCCAAGGCTGCAATGGAGGACAGACACATCATGTATGTTACACAAAACCATGGGGCAGCAAGGAGAGGGTGCCCTATCCACTGATCCATTCAGATATCAGAAAAAAATCTGGACATCAGAAAAATATTTTTCACAGAAAGGGTCACTGGACACTGGCACAGGCTTCCCAGAGAGGTAGCTGAGTCACCATCCCTGGAAGTGTTTAAAAGACAGGTGAATGAGGCACTGAGGGACACGGTTTAGCGATTGATAGGGATGGTTGGACTCCATGATCCAGTGGGCCTCTTCTAACCTGGTGATTCTGTGATTCTGTGATGTGACCCTGGAGCTCAGCCCCTCTGCAGGGACAAACCTAGGTCAGACCATAGAATCATAGAATCTTAGAACAGTTAGGGTTGG
>WAAB01007890.1:123261-239210 GCA_013389865.1 Piaya cayana
CTGCTCCATCCCTAACACTGGGTTTCCAAGGCTGCAATGGAGGACAGACACATCATGTATGTTACACAAAACCATGGGGCAGCAAGGAGAGGGTGCCCTATCCACTGATCCATTCAGATATCAGAAAAAAATCTGGACATCAGAAAAATATTTTTCACAGAAAGGGTCACTGGACACTGGCACAGGCTTCCCAGAGAGGTAGCTGAGTCACCATCCCTGGAAGTGTTTAAAAGACAGGTGAATGAGGCACTGAGGGACACGGTTTAGCGATTGATAGGGATGGTTGGACTCCATGATCCAGTGGGCCTCTTCTAACCTGGTGATTCTGTGATTCTGTGATGTGACCCTGGAGCTCAGCCCCTCTGCAGGGACAAACCTAGGTCAGACCATAGAATCATAGAATCTTAGAACAGTTAGGGTTGGAAGGGACCCTAAAGATCATCTAGTTCCAACGCACCTGCCACAGGCAGGGACATCCCACTAAATCAGGCTGCTCGAAGCCTCATCCAACCTGGCCTTGAACACCTCCAGGGATGGGGCAGCCACAGCTTCCTTGGCAACCTGTGCCAGTGCCTCACCACTCTCATGGTGAAGAAATTCCTCCTTATGTCTAGCCTAAATCCGCCCCTCTCCAGTTTATACCCATTCCGCTTTGTACTATGACCACTAGCTTTTATGAACAGTCCCTCTCCAGCCTTTTTGTAGCTACTTTCATTTAGTGGAAGGTCTCTATAAGGTCTCCCCGGAGCCTTCTCCTCTCCAGGCTGAACAGCCCCAGCTCTCTCAGCCTGTCCTCATAGCAGAGGATGCTCCAGCCCTCTAAGCATTCTTGTAGCCTCCCCTGGACCCGCTCCCACAGCTCCATCTCCTTACGTTGAGGCTTGCAGACCCGGACACAACCCCCCAAGATGTGCCCGCCCTGACCCCCTGCCCTGCGCGGGGGCTTCTCCTCGGCCCGGGAGGGGGATTCCTCCCGGTTCCCCGCGGGGAGGCGGGCGCTGCCCGGCCGCGGGGCTCCCCGGGGCTCCTCCCCCGCGTCTTCCCCTTATAACGCGGCTGCCCCGGGCCCGACCGCCCGCCGCCCGACCCGCTGCACGGTGAGTCCTTCGTGCCTCCCGGCTCTCCGCTCTCCTCTTCTCCCTGGGGCTGCTGGCTGGCTGGCTCGCTTTCCCCAAGCTTCTGCTTCCCTCCCGCCTCACTAAGCGAGCGCCTGTTGTGTCTGAGAGAGGAGTGAGGGGAGATAAGTGGAAGATGTGAAAGGACGGATTCCTGGACGAAGAGGCTGCTTTCAGCCCCACCTTGTAATTACCAGAATAGAGCACAAATCGAACTGCTGTTCCAGGCACATCGCAGGGCTGGGGACCGCAAGGGCTGGAGAATAAGTCTTGCAAGGAGTGGCTGAGAGAGCTGGATTTGTTTAGCCTGGAGAAGAGGAGGCTGAGGGGAGACCTTACTGCTCTCTACAACTACCTGCGGGGAGGTTGTAGAGAGGAGGGAGCTGGCCTCTTCTCCCAAGGGACAGGGGACAGGATGAGAGGGAATGGCCTCAAGCTCACCAGGGGATATCAGGAAAAAAAAAATATTTCATGGAAAGGGTCATTGTGCACTGACAGAGGCTGCCCAGGGAGATTGTTGAGTCACCTTCCCTGGAGGTGTTTAAGGAATGGGTGGATGAGGTGCTGAGTGACATGGTTTGGTGATTGATCAGAATGGTTGGACTCGATGATCCAGTGGGTCTTTTCCAACCTCTTCCTATGATTCTATGAATATGTATCTGGCAATTGCATTTTGACAGCTGGATCCGATTTCTTCTGCTTATCCCTCAAATGTCAGGGCATGAACATAGGCTGTGAGCGGTGATTCCTCCCCAACCCCTTCTCCAAAATCTGTTTATAGATGTTGGGCATCAAAGCATCCTAAACCCAAATCAGGCACCAGGATCCAGACTCAGTGTGACGCTTTCCACGTGCTCCTCTTTGTTCAGAATGAAGTGGGTTTCTCCCAAATCACAGGGAAATAATCGGATTATGACTCATTCAGCTGTACTGCACTGGAAAAGTATTTTGGTGCCTGGATCCTGGGTGATCTCAGGCAGCTTCTGTATCCTGCATGCTGCCAGGGTCACTGGGCCAAGCTGGTGCACTTCTGCATCACCATGGTCGTAGTTTGTGGCTATTTTTCCCTCCAGTCATGGAAATCCCACTGCCCTTAGGACCTGCCTTTTCCCAAAGTATAGAAGAGTGTTGAAATTCTCTCTTATCCTTGGGCAGCATCCCTACGTCCACTGTGTCAGCTTCTCGGGTACAAATTGTCAGTTAAGATGCTCAGTGTGTTTAATGTAGGACTTCTTGAGGCGGCTGCAAAGTAAGGAGACTTTTTGTGAGTGGAGCTTATGGCTTATCTAGAAGCCATGGTCACTTGTCATCATACCCAAGTTCAGAGTAGGAAACCTGAATAGAGAGTCATTTTCCAAAGCCTTTAACCACCTGCCCCCACCAAGGGACTTCGAGCTTTCTCAATTCCAGTAGAGCCGATCAAACAGAAGCAGAGAGCTTTGGAAAACTCCAGTTTGGATTTGTTTCACTCACTTTGTAAAAAGAGTACTGGGAAGCCAAATAGTCTGAAAGTACCAGTGGACATGAGTGTTCCAGGAGCTCTAGGTCTGGCTCCCAGGGAATTTGTGTGTCATCTTGGTTGCTGTTAGCTCTAGCAGTGAATTTCGGAAACTTCAGGCATGAATGCAGAATGTCGCTTCAGGGGTAGTAATAGAAAAATAAAATACTAGACAGGAGCATCTGTTTTCTCTTTCAGCAGCAGCAGTTTAAAATGATACTACCCAGATTTGAAGTGAGAAGAAAAAGGAGCATATTATGTTGCATTTTCTCTGCTTTTTCCCAATAACAATATTTACATGTAATTTTCTCTTCTATTTTGCTGTTCGAAAAATTCTCACTAACAACAGGAGACACTGGTTTACAGAACCATTTTCAGTTGTGCCTCAGTAATTTAGGGAAACAAGTTCTCATTTAAAAATGACGGAGGCACTGTGTAGCAATATCTATGCTGTTCTAAGTCCAGTGACAACATGTTTTGGTGCTCATTTAAAGTATCCCATGCTAGGTGAGGTGCCTTGGGATCTTATGCCTGGTCTGCCACTGCCATTCTCCTGGGTCCACTTAATCCCATATCATCCCCAGCCCTGTGGAGATGCCCAGCACTGCTAAGAAACATGAATTGGGTCCCCTGGGGAGGCTCTGCTCCTGCTTGACTTCTTTACTGGAGACGTAGGTTTTGTTTCCCCTCAGTTTTGACATCATTAGGACCAGAGCTTGTCCACTAGCAGGATGGTGCTGGACTTCATGGGGTGGTTGATGTCCCATAGATGCCCACAGGCAAGTGCATGGATTTGAGCAGCACGGTAAAATTTAAAGGCGGGAGTGTTGGTGGCCGAGTTCTATGAACTCTGATTTCCCAGGTAGAACCCAGGGAACTCCCAGGTTCATGGTGTTTCCACTCAGTACCCTGCTAACAAAAACTGGTAAGAAAAACCTTCTCTCTAGGAGGGCTTCCCAACTTGCAAATATTGGAGCTGCATCTCTGTAGACTCTTTGCTTTGATTTATTAGCAGCTTATTTAGGTGTCACCATGTAGCCTGAGGTACACTAAACTCAGACTGGCTGTGCCGCCATTCAAAAGATGGTTTGATCCAGTGTGGTTTTTCTCATGTGGGTAGGAGTGACCCCACTGCTATAGGGAATGAAGAGGGGGAAGAAAAAGCTGGTGCAAATGCAGAGAACAAACTTTGGAAAATATCTCTGGATTTCTGAGAGGCTGTGGGAGAGTGCGGTATTTCCACTACACTGAGACTTAAATCCTTGTGACCTAGGATATCAGCAGGCTGGAGAGGGCTAAAAATCCAAACAAATGCTTGCTAATACTGGCAGCAGTTCAGGAAAAAGTCATCAAGGAAAAGATCAGCAAAAATTTCGGAATAGGGGAAGTCAGTAAATCTCTTCCCTTGAGTGCTCTCTGGCAAAGCATGGATGACCCTTCATGAATAAGGTCATTTCTAAGAATGCAGCATGGGGGATGTTTGCTTCAAGGAGGAAAACAAGAAAGTGGGAAGCCACCATGCCCAGAGTCTGGGTTGCATCCTTCTGTGTCATGGCTCTGCTCCAGCTGCCTCCCTTGCCCTTTCTGCCCATCATGGGTGTGCACTGTGATCAGCACCGTACCAAAAGCTTGTTGGATCCCTCTCCAGCTGTGCCAACAGTCAACAACATGCTGTCCTCATGGTGAATGTACAGGGCAGCAGAGGAAACCAGAACGCAATATACTATGTCAGAAATAATTGGAGCTAAAGAATACCCCACCACAAACTACAGTGCTGCATAAGAATGACGATTGTGATGATGGAAACAGTAAACTAGTAATAATAATGAATTGGGATCTATGCCAAGTCTTGACTTTGAGTCATAAAATTTGCCATGATTTTAATTCAAGCTCCATACCTGGGGATTGATTAAGTGTTTCCCAAAGTTTTAACTGCTAAAATAATTAGGAGCCTGCTGCAGTTTTTACAAGTTTTGATTTGAGAGCTCCTACTATGTCCTGTCTGCCATAGCAGGCAGGAGCAGGTGCTGGGGCAGGGGGAAAGGAGTAGAGCCAGCATGGGCATCTCCTGCCTGTGGCCGCCAGCTGTAACCGATGCCACCTCCTATTAGCTCAGTGTTTTTCATATAAAGTGGGGGATTTTCTATAAGAAAATATTTAATAGGCATTTCTTACAGGAAGCGTTTGGCCATTTAGTGATAAACAGAAGAGATGAAGAGAGAGGTTTTGGTACCGCTTGTCATAAGCAGCCTAGGCTGCATTTCAAGGCAGGACTGGGAGTTGGGGTTTACTTGTGTTCTCTACAGTTGTATGCAACAGGGACAAACTGATAAATACTAGGTGAGCATTCAAGTTGGACGAATGTGAGTGATCTTGGCAGCTATTGCATTGACAACCTCACTCAGATGCTTAACTCCTTGGTGCTCATTAGTTCGAGATGAAAAAGCACACCCTGATGTGCCAATATTGCCAGCAGTTCTCATGCTGCTGATTTGCAGCCCTGGGCAGAAGTACTGGGGTGGATTTTATCTTTCTTCTAATTTGGCTGTGTGATGTTTTTAGGCTGGTCAGGGCATAGGGGCAGGCTGCTGCTGGTGGCTCTGTGGGCTCCACAGAGGGACCACAAGGTCTCACTCAGGTTGCAGCCCCTGTCAGCATGCACTCAGCCCCCTACACCCCTCCCAGGCATCACCAGAGCCCACACTCCACCCTTTCAGAGCATCACCATGGCGAAGTTCTACCAGCCTTTAAAAACTAAGTGTTTAATCAGCTTAATTGTTCCTTTATGGACTCCTTTATGTGTAGTGTCATTTCAGTGGTTTTCAAAGGTACATGACATTTATCTTAGAGTTGAAGAAGCAGGAAAACCATTTTGAAATCCACTTTGCTGATTGTTATTCATCAAAGTAAAAGACTCTGAAAGTCATCTTTGTCTATAGAAAAGGAAAAGGTACTTTCTCCGTTTAGAAACAAACCAAAAAAATACCCAATAGGTGCTCTGTTTGGAATAATAGGAGACGGAGAAAGGAGTCAGCTGAGTCTGTGCTTGAACAAACAGGAAGGGATTTGGCAGAATTATTCTAAACATAGCATCATCATACTGGGAAATGCAGGCTAGGAAAACAGCCCTACAGAAAAATTGGGAAAGTCCCGAGCACTTACAGAGAACGCCTGTTGCCATGATATTTTTTTGTAATGCAAATGTATCAAAAAGGAGCTCTTTTCCACTGTTTTTAGGATTCTAGTGGGGCATCCTGACTACAGTAGCCAGAGTGAACTGCAAGGGGTTTTCCTCCCTTCCCAGGCAGTGCGCTAGGGAAAGAAGTCGGTGCATAGCTTCATCACTGACTCACTGCTGGGCAGCTCTGCCCCCTTTGCTTGCCCACACAAATGGCCCCACAGCCCCGGGGGCACAAGGGCTCTGCTGTGCAGCGACCCGGTGCCTCTTGGCAGCCACCACAGTCCCACTCAGCCATAGCAGCACCTTAGGTTTAGCTTTGCACTTTGTCCTGGGTCACAGAGCACCAGTTTAGCTGAGAGCCAGCCAGATCATGCACGCCCACACCCTGTTCTCTCCTTCCTAAAGAAGTTTTCATCTTCATTGTGTCTTAAAAGCAATGGTATTACTAATCCTGAACGTGACCTGGCAGCCACAGCACAGAGAAGGAAGGCTTTTCAGCAATGCTAGCCTCAAAGCACTCTATAGCACCTGGCTGCTAACCCTAACCTGATTTTTTGAAGCTTTTCAAGGTGCCAGGGGCCAGCAGGAGGAATCACAATTAAAATGAAAAGCCACAGTATCCCAACCAGTTTGTCCAGAAATTAGTATCATGGTTTGTATCAGCATGATACATCTCAACAGCATAAACTTAACAAGGGTATTTGAAGATCATCCCATTGTGGCCTTATAGCTGAAGTCCAAATTCTTCCTTTATTTAACAGCCTAATTCCTCTCCCCCTATGCAGTACAAATAAGCCAGAACTTCCCTCACAGGTCTTCATGAAGTAGTTCACTGGTCTCCCAGAAAGTAATTTGAAAACCACATTGTTAGAACAAGGACTGGAAGCTATGAGTCACTTTATTTATAATAGTTATGTAATTACAATTATTATAGATATGAATGTAATTATGCAAATAAATCCATAGAAATATATTAAATGATACACGTAAAAAAATCTGAATACAAATTATGTTGTTACAATAACAAATTTCTATCATTAGTTAAAATATTTCTATCACAGGGGTGAGCAGGGGTCTCAGTGGTGCAACAGGACTGTGGCAGGATAGTGTCTGTTTAAACAAGGCTAAACCACCCTCATCCTCTTGCCGTGTTCTTATTTCAGCCAAGTGAGAGCTGCTCTCATGGCAGTAGCCCTGGTCACTGATTTCATTTAGCACCTTTGGGATAAGTCTCCTCTGGTTAATCCCTCCTGTCAGAACCTTCCCCCCCCTCTAGCACCCCATTTGATTAGCATTTCATTCTGCATAAGCCACATCCTGCACTACAGGCCCACATTTCAGTATAAACAGATGGGTCAATAATTCCAACCAGGCATTGGAAAACATCCTACAAGTTACAGTGAAGCTGCAGCAAGCTGTGCTGGAGTTTCCTTGTGTGGGGATGCTGTAGTCACCCTGGGACTGTTTTGAAAATGAGGTTGCATAGACTGTGAGTGGGTTTGAAGGGTCTGAATGCATCCCTGAGCTTGTGTCTGCCACTGTAAGGAGGCAGGCAGTACATGGAGTGTTGAAGTTGTGCTTTTAACTGGGATTTTGGGGCCTAAAGTGCTAAGTCTAGTGATGCTCATATCAGGAGATACTGCTGTGCTTCCCATACTCCCATCCTTTTAAACATCTTTTTCACATTTCTGGTGTTTCTGAACTCTCAGCCACCTTGTCAGGGACCTCTTCACAGTAAAGCTAAGAATTTTATTACTGAGTTCAGTGAGGACACAGTTAAACCAGCACAACTTTTGCTTAGTTGGACTAATTCCTCAGTAAAGGTTGCCACATACCTGGCTTGGTAGGCTCATCTCATTTTCATGCTGTGCTTGCAAATTTGGCATGCAAGGAGCAACATGGCTACTTCCACAAGCGGATCTGCAGCCAGGTGAGCAGAGATCAGCAAAAACAGGTACTTAGGAAGGTTATAATTAATCTCAGTGCCATATAAGAGTACAGGAGTTTTGTGGTTGCTTTCAATAGCACGGGACACTTCTCCCACCTGCCCATAGTTTTTGTGTGCAGCATCCCATAGGGGAGCCCTGCTCTCCTCTATCCAGACGGAATCAAGACCTCAAACCAAGCCACCTGAATCACCCTTGGAATCACTCATTGATTTTCAAGAAGTTATTTTTTAGACCAGAGAGCGTCTTCTGTCTCTCAGATACCCGAGGTGACATCGCTCAGGAGCTCTCCTGCAGGGCTGTGCTCATACCAGAAACATGTAGCACTCCTCACACCACCCACACAGGGACAAGTCATTAGAGATATTTTCTTTTTAATGGGAATACACCTTGCCACATTGTGCCATGGTAGTTTTTATGCAAACTGTTGTAATCTGACCAATTCTTTCTGAAATTTACAGGCTAGAAGGAAATGATGAAAATGTTACCTTTTTTCCAAAGTGGTCCTACTGGAATACGCAACGGATCAGAGGGTTGCATTGATGTAAACAGGAGGCTTGCAAACCCTTTGACATCAGTAGCTGAGCAAGTCCCTGCCTGTCCTGAACCTTCTGGAGACAAGTTCTGGTCCAGAGACCAGGAGAAGATGAGTGAAAGGCCAGAGACAGCCTGCAGACCCTCACGTGCATCTTCCATTGCAAGCAATGAGAGCTACATTTCTGCTGGGGACAGCCCAGAGAAGGTGAAGAAAGGAATAAAGGAAATCCTTACAAGTGCATTTAAGAAGAAGAAAAAAACCAAGCCACCCAGTGGTAAGTGCTCCTCCTTGCGCCACCTCACAGGCCATAGTTACCTCTAGAGGGGCTGCATGAGTTGGAGAACTGTCCTCTTGAATCATAGAATCATAGAACAGCCAGGTTGGAAGAGACCCACCAGATCATCGAATCCAACCATTCCTATAAATTCCTACACCATGCCCCTAAGCACCTCATCCACCCGTGCCTTAAACACCTCCAGGGAAGGTGAATCAACTACCTCCCTGGGCAGCCTCTGCCAGTGCACAATGACACTTTCTGTGAAAATTTTTTTCCTNGGGCATTGAGAGGGCATTGACAGATTTAAGGGACTTACCCAAGGAGTCTGGGAAAGATGGGCTGAGGGGGGCATGACCTCAAGTCCTAGTCCTTTGGCAACAACATCACCCTCCTTGAGGAACCACCAGTTTGCAGGTTTTCTAACCAAAACAAAATTTATTTCTGCTTCTAATGGTGGCACAGAGATCTATGGGTGGGTGAGAAACCAATGCATACCTCTCTGCTCTGTTCCTCCATGAAACCACCACCCTATGAAATCTCCTCTTCCACTAGGGACAGCAGTGAGCACCATGTGTAGGTCTTTCCCAGGGGCTGATACAAACAGATCCTCCAGTTGCAGGCACCATCCCTGCAGGATGCTTAAATAGGCAGAAAAATACCTGCTCAGAGAAACCAAGAACAGGAAAGGAAAGTGCCCCTTGGCACTCCCAAGGTTCACCTACCACCTCAGGTGATGTATCTCATTACCTGGTTTATAAACGTTGCAAGCTCTACTTTAAAATAAGCTCATCTTTCAGTCTTGCCTCCTTTACTGGGGGGCTTTCCCATAGTCTTACTGGTTTCAGTACAAATTATCTCATTTCCAGGTGATCCTTTCTCTGGCTAATTGCCCTCTCTTTCTCCATGTGTCATTTTCCCTAAGTGGTGGTTTTCCTTCTCATCCTTGAATTTGCTCAGTTAAATGAGCAGAGTCTACTGAAAGCAGACTGTTCATACCTTTGTTCTTACTGCTGCATTGCCCCATTCCTAATGTCTTTTTTTGAAATAAAGCAATCGTGATTGCAGAAATGAGATACCACCAATGTCTGGTACAATATGCTGCCATTTTCCAATCTCAGTTGAACATTCCTCACTGGATACATCCTGGGGTCATATCTGACTTTTTTTGCCATCATCTCACAATAATGATTTACTAATTCTCCAGGCATCTGCCTTTCTCCTCCATCTCAAGCTGATTCGCATCCAGCTTGCAGCAGAAAATCCTATTTGTTGCTAAGTAACTTTTGTTCTATTGAATTTATATCTTATACTTTGTGATATTAAATTTCAACCCATCTACCATTCAAGTTATCCCATTGTTCCTGTATAATACACCAAACCCTCAGTTTTGATAATGTCTTTGAACTTTGTGTAATCAGCAGATGCCAATAGGGCACTCCCATCTTTTGTGCCACAGTCTCCAAGGAGAATATGAAGTATGAGTTTCACGAATAATGTAAAATTTCTCCACCCAAGGTTTTCCATACAAACCGTACGCACCCCAAAAAACCCTAATTTGGGAGTATTACTTCACCAGTTTAATAATTTTCTAGACTGCACAGTATCAGGTAACTGGCTATAGTTCAGATAGGATAATTCAATTGTATTTATCTTGACCGCTAAATATATCCTTCAAAAAAATTTCACAGGTCAGATTGTGCTAACCTGTTTCTAGAAAATCCATGTGGTATTTCCTCTATCACATCATATTCAGTGGCATATTTCTGTCTAAATTTTCTTGTAAAGCCATGCTTCTTACTTGAGGAAGGGGGATAGTAAGTAAGTAAGTAAATAAATAAATAAATAACAAATAAATAATAAATTAAAAAACCCAAATCTAAATTTTTGAAAATTGAGTAGCTTATGAATATTTGTCCATATGAAACATACTGGTACTGGGTATTCAAATTTCCATTTTCCCAGTTAGAAGCCAGCTAGAAATAATCTGATCTTTAAATAAAAGGAAAGAATTTCTGTATGCTAAAGGAGGCTAAAATCAAGCATTATAGAAAGACAAAAAATTTTTAGAGCATTCTAGAGCCATGATATTTTTATAAAATAAAAATTTAAATATTCACTATTGGGTAAAGAAAGGCTTTCTTTTTTTGATCAGTCAAGCAAATCATGGATCTCCTTGAAGAGCAAAAGCTTTGTGATGCTGCTCAGCATCTGATTGTCCTGGAGAAGAGCCTGTCTAGCAAAAGTGAGGTGGGACTGAATGCCAGCCAGCAAGATGTTGAGTCCATCTATGAAATTCTGAAGCACAAAGTCTTCAGCATCTTGAAAGACTCCATCCTTCTTGCAAGAACAAACCTAGAACTGCTGCAGCAGGCAGTGGAGGCACTGAAAGAACAGGAAAAAGAAGATCAGAACTATGCGTCGGAGAATCCACCTGACCAAAACAAGCGATTTAGACCTAGAAAATGGAAAGAGCTTTGGATGGATACAGTAAAGGAGTCGGTGGAGACTCAAATGAAAGACACAAGCCGTACTCCTAAAACAGAGAACCTCTCTACAGTTGGGCAGAACCTCCTGCACATGGGGAAGACAATGAAAGAGGACTTGACAGTAGTTGTAAAGTACATTAAACAGCTTTATCCCCCTGAGTTTAGCGTGTTCAGCACATATGCAGAACTCTACCACAATTATTTTGCCTCCCAGGCAAAGAAAAATGCTGAGTCTCATCTGGAAGACAAGGATATTTACCTTCTCCTCTCCTGGGTACACAACATTTATCCAAAGTAAGTGAGGCTTTTACACATCTTTATCCCTGGTGATCAACATAGGTTCACTGGCTGCAAAACCAGATGTTTGCTTGGTGTATGAATCAATATCACTGCAATGCAGTCTAATCTGTGGCTAGGTTTTGATGTCACTGGTGTCATGCAGGAGAGTTGGGAAGGGACACACTCAAGGAGGCTACTCTGTAAGAGGAGGTCTGACCCCACCATTTAGGGCAACAGACAGACACACAGATGTTTATGGCTTCACTTTTGGGGTAAATTGGGTAGGTAATTGCCCTAGTCTCTACTCCAGTTGCAGATCTGAACTCATTCTTGGAAAATTTGGAAATTTCATCCCTCTGGACCAGAGAGCAGACAATAAATAGAAAAAAATCTGTGGTGCATTTATCCCGGGTGTGGAGGATATTGCTTAGGCATTGCCTACAGTCTGTATTCTCCTCAGTGTTAGGAGACCAAAGGGTGGGTTCCTGTGAGAGGACATCATCAAGCAAAGGTTGCCCTTCATTATCACAAGCCCTGTATGTTGTAGAACCCAAATTAGGAGACCAAAGGGTGGGTTCCTGTGAGAGGACATCATCAAGCAAAGGTTGCCCTTCATTATCACAAGTCCTGTATGCTGTAGAACCCAAAATATTCTTTGCTGTGGCTTACAGTACTGGAAGGATAATTGAGGGCTCTCAATTCTTAGGTGGAAACCAGTAAATACACCAGCAGTGTTTCTTCCACTGCTATAAAGTCATTCAACCTTCACCTCCACTTTTTCCTTCTCTTGTTTCACTGACAGAGTATAATGAGTCAGTGTTGATCCTGGAAGTTTTCCAGGGCTAGTGTTGTGCTCTCAATCAGGATATTCAGGCCTGAACTAGCATATGTTTGGAAATCAGTAGCTGCAAAGAGCAGGGCTCAGCCAGAGCTGAGGACCGTGTTGGCTAGGGTAGCAGCTGCTTTGCAGGCTGTTCCCAGGAGCCATGTCTAGGGGTCTGCTGATGAAGCACCTCTCTTCATGGACAGCAGTGGTGGGAGCACAGAGGAGGAGCAGGAGATTTGCACAACAACCTGGCTCTAGCTTCCAGCATCATATCAGAAACAGTTCATGTGTGGGAAGCGCAGCAGTGGACCCCCATGGAGCTGGGTGATGTGCAAACACAGGAGTTGGATGATGCTCAGGGTGATTCTCTGCAGGCCCAGAGGGAGAGGCTGTTTCTAAATCGTCCTCACCTCCACCAAACTTCTGGCCCAAGCCCCCACAGCTGGTCAGGTCCTTTCCCTCAAATCTGCTCAGGACCTCCAGGCTTGTCCAGCATGCAGTGGGGAAATGGCAACCAGGAATGAAACTGCCTGCTCCAATTCCCAGCTAGCCACAAAAATGTCAGCTTCTCATCTGGTCATCTCTCTTTATTGATGGAGAGGGGCTGTGCCCTGGAACTAGTCCCTCCTGCGGCTCTGGGTCCTCCATACCCAGCACAGTATCTGGTGCAATGAAGGTTGGCAAAGGATGACTCAATTCCCTAGCGTTGCTCAGGGTCTCGTCTTCACTGGTCTCAACATATTCGACTCCTCAAAGTCCTGCATGGCCTAAGGGCAATGTATGTTTCCATCTATTTTTTCATGGATATCCTCAAAAGAGTTTTAGTGATCTGTATCAACAGCTGTCATGAATTACACTGTCCATAGAGAATGTGATTGTTTGGCTTTTTCATTCCAGAGATATGAGAAAAGATCGTGCATTAGCAGAGGAGTTGGAAAAAGTTAAGCTTGGAAGCCTTTTGCCATCAGATCTCATCAAAAAGCTTGAAAAGAAATACCTTGACAGTGAAGAGGTGAGAATCTGTTCAGTCCCTTCTCTTCCCATTACTGCTTCTCTTGAAGGAGCTCTGACTTGTTCTGCATGCACACTTATCAACTATGAGTCATGTACACTTCTAGAAAAAAGCAAAACCAAGAATGCTTTTTCTTTTTTTCTTCTGGGGACAGTTCAGCTTTCTGCTAGATGGGACTTGCATAGCAAACTTCTGGTTAGCCCTGGGAGCCATCAGAGGAGAATTGCGTTGTTGCTGCAAACCTCATGGTAGTAAGACGGGAAAAATTCCTTATTTTAGGGCAACTTTCCAGTTGTCTGTTACATTCCCAGAGGGATTTATACTCCCTCTGGCAGATGTTGGACTCAGAATTACTTCTGGTCTCTGCAGCAATACCAAACCTTAAGTGAGTGCAAGGCATGGAAGTCTGTTCCTTGATGGACAGTCACCTACTCCACAGAAAATAACAGTGGTCTGGTTTTTTGATCCCTCTTGCCTTAACAGAAACAAGAAGCAACTTATACAGTACTCCCATAGCTTAGTACTTTTGGCAATTTGGTCTGGAATTTCTGGAAAATGGGAAGACAAGTTCCAGATTTAGC
The DNA here is from genome assembly GCA_013389865.1 of Piaya cayana. Taxonomy (NCBI): domain Eukaryota; kingdom Metazoa; phylum Chordata; class Aves; order Cuculiformes; family Coccyzidae; genus Piaya; species Piaya cayana. The sequence goes on from WAAB01007890.1 coordinate 137,001, forward strand.
TGTAGCCTTTGATGATTTGCAGATGGAAGGAGTGGATGTGAGGGCTGCAAAGCACATGAACAATTCACTTGGTCATCAAAGGTAGTTGCCAGCCACTGTACAGACCATTTCCAAAGCCTTTCTGCATAGTGTGCACGCAAGAGGGGTCAGAGCAGAGAAAAATGGAGAACATTTTGTTTCACTCTCTAATGCTTGTAAGACGTCAGAAATGGTTATGAAAAGGATTGCGAAACCAGGCCCAGAGGGTATCACTGACCGGGACACAGAGGCAATGTGTGGCTGGGGGAACTTGGGCTCTGGTGCACACAGCTCCCTGCAACCTTTGTACCCACTACTCCCCTCCCCTATCTTCAAGATTGCCAGTGATGTAGTGGGAAGGGATGTAGATCTTGATCTTGATTCCTATCCTGAAATGTTTGACTCACAATCGAACCGGATTTTTTGAGGGGATTGTCCTTGTTGCTGTGAAACTGGACAAGGCATCTTGTAACAAAGAGCCTGTATTTCTCAGCCAGGGCTGAGGAAAAAGTTTGCCTGGCCGGACAAATAGTGGGTGGCGAATAAAACTTGGGTACAGGAGGAGCTGCTACATCTACTTTGTGGTAAATGCTGTTGTTCTTCCTTCCCTAAAGGCTACTATCAAAAATTCACTGAACAAATGTTTAGATAAAGAAATTCAAAGATGGAAAGAAGACAAAGAACCAGAGAAACTAAATGGACACTTTCAGAGCGAACTCCTAGGAATATTTGTTATCCAGGTAATACAGATATTAGTGAAAAATAAAAAATTACACCCTACACATGTTTAGGATTTGAGACTAGCAATGGTCAATGTAGGAGGGCAAAATGCCAGGTCGCTTGTGTAGGGTGGTAACAGAGGTGGATGGCACAAGGGAGGCCAAGCCCTTGGTCTGGCATGGTCCTGGTCTGACATTTACTGGATACAAACTCCTTTAAGCAAAATTAGCAGGAAAGCTGCCTTTGTTTCTCCCTGTTCAGCCTCTTCTGCACCCCTAGCCAAAGCCAAGCCATTAAATGTTGGATAATCTAACAGCGGAGAGACAGGAAACAGGTTTAGCTGGGTGAGGAAGCAGCCCTTTGCTGTGGCCCTGCTTGCTCCCAGGGAGGATGTCATGGGCAGAGCTGGTCCAAGTGCTCAATCCCTTTCCCCACACTCAGTTCTCTCCCTCTACTGGCTGCAGATGATTAACAGTTTATTAAAAAAAAACAAACCCAACCTTTCATATATTGAGGTGGTTGTGCTTAATTTATTTTTTTAATGCAATCATATGTCTTTTGGCAAATAAAGCAAAAACTCATGTCACTTTCCCCACTTTCTCAGCTGTTTTGTAGACTTTCTTTAATGCTTCATTCTTTTTTACCTCTCTCCCTACTTGAAAATGGTGTTCAAAATTGGCTCGAACCCACCAAATAAGTATAACTGTTCTGCACGGTCCCTGGCTCAGTCATAGGGAAGGGTGCAGGAGACCTGGGCGCAGTTACTGTAGTGAAGGATCTGCAGCATTTTAACCCTCAAACCTGGCCTCGTTGGAGCACATAGTATTTTAAATTGATCTTGGTTATTTTGTTTGTTTGTTAAGAGTATCTACAGTGGGCAGAAGCGAGCCAAGGACATCAGCACAGCAGTGGGTGAGGAGCTGTCGCATCGGCTGTCAAACGAGCTGCTTGCCTTCCTGAAAAGGTGCAGTAAGGCAGCATTGGGCATCAGGGCTGGCAGCACTGTCCAGGGCGTGCACTCACCTGCCTCTCTTCTTTCCATCTGCCTTCCAGCTACAAGGATGCTTTCGAAGACTTTAAGGAGAAAGGCAAGAAGCACAGCTACTATAAACCTATACTCATTGCAAATATTAACAACTGCTGGAATTTTAGGTAAGAGTCCAAAAGAAAAGGCTTTGCTCTTTCATCTAAAGGCAATGGACAATAGTACAATGGAGGGAGGTACTCCAGGGTGGGCAGGTGAAGGCCTGTCTGCCGGCAGAGGAATGTTTGGACATCTCTGAATTTCTATAAATCTCTTTTGAGAACTGATTATTCTCACCTTGCTGATATTTCCTTGCAGAGACTACACAGAGAAGAACATGGCAGAGAAGGATGAGAATAAAGCCAGTATCCTCAGCACTCTTAGCAGTGTTGAAAACAGTGGTTTTGATGTGCTGCTTCAACCACTGTTTGCACAGCTGAAGGTACTGTATCCACACCCAATACCCTCCAGCCCTATGGCTCACCCTGTGCCAGTGCCTGGCGTGTTCTCCTGCTGTGCAATCGCTTGCTCTAACCTCTGCTTCAAATGCAGCCAAGTTCAGAAGGGCTGTGAGGCCCTTCACCTCTCAGCATCAGTCAGAAAACTCTGAATCACCTTTCTTTGAACTTGTCCTCAAGCCTACAGGGAAAATTGGCACAGCTACCTAGGCTGATCATATCTGAGATAACTGCCACAGGAGTCTCAGCCTGCAAGAGTTTACACTCCAAACTGTAAAAAGCAATCACAAATTACATGAACTGCAATTACACAGCTTTTGGCTTCATCTTAAAGGTGATCTGGAAGGCGCTTTTGGTTTCTTTGTTCTTCCCCCCCCCTTTTTATATATATGTTCAGCCACAGCCTTTCCTGCTTTCTCTGTAGGGCCTTTTGGAAGGCCTCTGACAGTGCAAGGGTGCTTTTTTTCACTGTCATGTTTATTTACTGCGCTCTCCCTATGTAGGATTATGTACATATAAAAGTACTACATATGCATGTGCATAGAATTTGTTTTGAGGGAATTAAAACAGATTTTCTTTTTTTCAGCCAATCTTTAAGAAGTTTACAGAAAATAAGTGGGACTCCAGCAATGAAATTATGAACGAGATCATTAAAACAACCAGCAAACATATTTCTGACTTCCAGACCCTAAAGGACCCTTTCTACCATGTAAGTCAAAGATAAATATCAGAGGAATTCTGGCTGCATTTTCAGCTCTGGTCCTCTGCAACTGAGAATTGTCTTGGTCACACTAAGCTGATGAGCTGACCTGGCATCAGAGAGCCCTCTCAGGCAGTATTTCCATCAGCATGCAGTTTACCCAGATTAGCCATATCAATCCTACTCCTTTTCAGAGAAGCAGACTCCTCTAGCTCTGCTGCAGTGTTTGGAGAGAAAACCACCCTTACTGTAGAGAAAGTACCTTAAGGATCAACCAAAATAAGTCTTTATTTGGGTATGGGTTTGGTTTAGCAACCTTGAAACACAGATGCAATCGCACAGCTCTGTCTCCTGGCTCCTTTGGTTATCCTAAGAACTGGAGGAAATGGATGCAACTGGGACAAATCCCAGATAACTGAGCCACAACCATGTTTTCAGTGATGCTGGTGTATACATGAAACAGCACCATATAAAAAATCTTTGATTTCCTGCCTTTGTCTTTTTCATAGCTTTAAGAAAAATATGATGTTTTGTATATTAGAGAGAGGAACGGGAGGGGCAGCATGAATTCCTGTTTCTCTGAAGTGCTGCTGCTTCTCCTGTAACACCTTACATCTTTTCTTCAACTCTTCCCAGAAGGAAACAAAATTTGGAAATTCCCACACCTCATTTGTTTAAGTATAAAGAAATTCTTGGCATCTAGGATGTCGTATAACCAATCATGGGGAATTTGACAGCCAGCACTATTCCTCACATGCAATCAGCAGCAGGCATAGGATGGGGTATGTCTTACGGCACCCAAGATATTTTTGTCCCCAAGCAAAAATAGAGATAGATGATCTTCTGTCTCCTTTCCAACAGGCTATTGTTGAGAAAATCCATGCCCGTTTGGTTAAAGACTACATCGTGAGGCTGCTGAAGAGGAAAATCAGCCTGAAAACTCCTGCACAACAACAAAACCTGGCCCAAAACATCTGCAAAAATGCTGCTGACCTGGAAGCCTTCTGCACTAGCAATGTACGTGAGTGCTTGCTGCATCTGCAACAGCACAGAACATGGACTCCCAGAAAACAGAAAATAAATTTCCTGGGACCTCTCATTAACCTTCCCAACTTGGTTTAATTTCCCGAAAGGCAGAACCCTAGGCAGAAAGAGATTTCCAAGTGCCTGTGGGCAGGATGGCTCCCCTGCCACCAGTCTGCCCTAGACTGGATGTAGAACAGTGATTTCACCCACCTTTGTCCTGTAGGAAAGATTTTCCTTTTGAAGGTTTATATTAATAGGATCAGACAATTTAGCTAATCATTTCCAGCTTCAGTACAACTTGCATGGAGTTTGAGTTTTGACTCTTCCCTCTCACCTTTGATTTCCCTCACTCTGCTGCTTTTAGGTCAGGCAGAGGCTGGAATGGGCAATCTGAGGTCTCTGGTACGTGACAGTTTCCTCCATGAGAGGCGTTGCTGAAACACCACACTCTGCCTTCTGAGATCACCTCCCACCTTCCTTGCCTTTAAATTTTAATAATTTAAAAAGTAATCCAAACGCTGTCTGTTGCCACTCTGTGCACATTTGGCTGCAGAAGGAACAAGCCTGAGCATCAATTGGCATGGGCAGGAGACCAGGTAGCTGCCATCTTGGGATATCCCATGGTCAGAAAGCAGGTCCAGTCGGGGCTTTTACCTCAGTGGGTGGAGAGTGGATTTTGGCAATGCCTGGTGATATTAAAGGCAGGGTTATGTGCGGAAACGGAAGAAAGCAGAACATGGTGGTGCGTTACCTGGCCCATCAGACCTCCTACACATGCCGGGCAGCATAGAAGCACAAGGACAGGAATATATGATGAGATGGGAGAGCAGAGAGTCTGTTGAGGTGGCTGTGGAAACCCTATACCACTTGTACAAAAGGATTTACAATAACAACAGAACTAATTCCTTATTGCTCTCTACAACTACCTAAAAGGAAGTTGTGGAGAAGAGGGAGCTGGCCTCTTCTCCCAGATGACAGGGGACAGGGCAAGAGGGAATGGCCTCAAGCTCTGCCAGGGGAGGTTTAGGCCAAACATTAGGACAACATTTTTCACAGAAAGGATCACTGGGCACTGGCAGAGGCTGCCCAGGGAGGTGGTTGAGTCACCTTCCCTGAAGGTGTTTATAAGACAGGTGGATGAGGCACTGAGAGGCATGGTTTAGTGTTTGATAGGAATGGTTGGACTCGATGATCTGGTGGATCTTTTCCAGCCTGGTGATCCTACGATTCTATGATAATTCAATTTCTCCAAGACTGGCCCAGGCAAAGTCTGGTCTATAAACATCACTAAAAACAATGAGACATCTAAAATCACTGCCATGTACTTAAACCTTTCATCAAGAAACAGCCTTAGGAACTGGCTTGGTGACACCCCTGGTGAAACACAGCCCTTGGGCTGGGCAGAGGTTTCCACCTCCACAATACCCTACTGACTGACCACTTTCTTTTCTAACAGGGGTCTCAAGCCACGTGGCTGAATTCAGCTCTTCCCAAACTGGCTGAAATAATCCGACTTCAGGATTTAGGTGCTATTAAAATTGAAGTTGCAACACTCGCCAAAAAGTACCCAGATATCCGGTAAGACATGCTGAAACAGGTTTGCAGATACTTGTGTAGAATTTTAATTGAGTGAGGAAACAGTCAAGTATGATCACAGATGAGGTTCATATAGCGTGAGTCTATAAAAACAGGTTGGGGGCTGCCTACTAGGCAATCCCAGTGCCCTTGGACAACAAAATAAACCAATGAAAAAGGCCTATTTATGTGTTCTAAATTCAGGTTTGATTTTCTCCTTTGCCTTGGACATTCCCTGCTCTGCCTTAAACCTCCTGGGGCAGTGCTGGGTCCAATGTAGGACATCTGCTGGGGATCTCAACACTGCTGCAGTGTGGGGGATGCATCCTGGTGTAAGGGACCCGGTGTGCAGAGATCTGTGGAAGGAGATAACACCTGCCTCTTTCTCTTCCACAGCAAAAGACACCTGGAAGCTTTCTTGTACATCAAAGCCAACTTGTCACGTGGTGAACTCAAAAGCATCCTGGGCTACTTGGCGGACAGCACAGCATCCACACTGCCTGAGGTCCCACTCTTCTCCAACATAACCATGTCATAGGCCGAGGCACTCCTGCGCACCCTCCTTGTGCTGGACTATAGGTTAAGCCAGGGGTGAAGATGGTTCCATGGAGCGATGCACAATGTACGCTGCTGCCTTTTCCTACAGAAAGTACTTAGTCCTAATAACGTGCTCAGTATCTCTATGGGAATCACGGTCCTCCATGCACAGCCAGGAAAACAGGGCATCAGTGGGAGGATCAGTCCTTACAAGGACTGGGGCTGCTCCCTGCAGCAGTCCCAGATGACCTCCAAGGCCTCCTTTGTGCCACCACATTCTCCGTCTGGATGCTGTCCTGGTGTTCTGATCTCCATCTACCTCACAGAGTGCCATGAATGACATGTTGCTGATTCCCAGCTAGCCCAGACTGAGAAGACACCTCCTGTGTAGCTTTTTGTTTTCCAAGGAAACAGAGGGAAAAAATGAAGCCAAAACTTAGAAATGCTCAAAAAGTCCCATGTAAGCATGCTTGCACCCCATCTGCTTTCCTCTGAGCTGGGCAGGGGTGGCTGTGTTGGGCTGATGGGAGAGGCACCATGTTTCAGATCAGGAGGAGCTGCTACTCAGCCGTGCCAGGATTCCCGCAGTCCCACTGTGCTGTGGCGCCCTGGTATGTGGGGCTTGGAGTGGCTCTGGCTGCGTGCTCTGCCCCATGTAGCAGTGCTGTCCACAGTCATTGTGGTTTCTAAACCAGCCCTGGAGAACCCTGGCTGGCAAGCCAGGGCAGCCCATGCTTCCTTCACGTCGGTGAGATGGGAGCGCCCAGTGCCCTCAGGAATCACCAGCCCATCTATGGTGACCCTGTCCAGGGCATTGGTGCTGGAGTGACACTCCACTAACAGAGGATTAGGAGGAAACTGCCTGTTGCAATGGATGATGTGGGCTAAGGCCTAGTATCTAGTAAAGCACTTTGGATATTGCTTAAGCCTTCCTTATCGTGGAGACGACTTTTCCAGACCCTCCTAACATCATAAACTTTGAATGGGTGGTGGTGGCACAAGTCTCAAATACCATTACACTGTATTGAGCATCCTGTATGTATCACCAGTTCACTGCTGCTCTTTCCACTCTTGTTGTGTGATAGATGTGAAAATATGAATGGGTCTGTTATGAAACTGTTTCGGTTTTACAGCCCAGTTTTTTTGGGAAGTGAATCACTTGCCAAAACAACAAGTTTAGTTGAACACCTTTCCCTTCTGTTTTTCTCTGTTGCAACTTCTATATCAGGCTGAGGAAAGTCAGTACGGAAGGAAGGCACATAATGACTGTGCAAACCATGTAATGTATTTATATACATACACAGTATACCACTGGTATATTTTTGCATCCAGTTTTATTTTTTCTCAGTTAGAGATACTAATTTACAATGTTTATACTTAAACAGTATTCAAATATGCTAGAAAAGTGACTCATTTATTCTGTCTCGGGCTGTTTTTTACTGCATCACCCCATGTAGTCCTGTGTAGCCTTTCAGAAAGTGCTAGTTCTTCCACTCCTCTCAGCCTCCTTCAGTGAATGTCATCCATTGGTTCCAGGTAGAGAGGGTCTTCCTGGACAACAGACAAGCTGGAAAAGCAGAGGCATTCTCTGTTTGTGTTGTGTATGCATATGACTTTCCTGTCAAGGACTCTCATGTCCACTCTGTTTATGGTATCTTATAACAAGGTCCAAAACATTGGCCTCTAAGCTCTTCCCCAGTCTCAGTGTTGAATAATAAAAAGATATATGTTTGACACACATTTGATCTTAGTGTTTTGGCATCCCCCTTCCTCCAGCTCTGCTGAGTCCTCCTGTTCATATTAGTCTTTAGCAGGTACAGCTCACCAGATTTTGGCCCCAGCTGGCTCTACCAGCCCCCCTTTACACTTCTAAGAGCTGCTATTAAACCTGTGGCTTTGCTGTGTCTGCGGTGAGACGGATGCAGGAGTCCTCCCCTGCTGACAGGTTATGTGACAAAATTGTACACTGGATGGAAAACAGTGCTTTGACTTCAGGCTGCTGCCATGCGTAGTGCAAACCTCCTTCTCCTTCCATAAGCACATTCACAGTCTCACAGAACTTCATATATACACGTAATTTTACTACGCTAATTATTTAAACACTCATCGGAGCTGCCATTTAAAGGCAAATGCGGATATGACTTCTGACGGTGCTGAGGGCTCATGGCAGCTGTCATCTATTGTGCAATGTTTTCTTTCCCAGTTAGTGAAAGGCTATGTTATTGCTATAAATAATTACACTTTGATTTAGAGGCCTGTTAAGGGCCTACAGATATGCATCATACAAGTGATTACACTGATCTTTAAAAAAAATGTTTCCCACTAAGTATGTATAATGAAACTAGTTATATGTCATAATCAGGATGGGTAGGAGAAAATGGTTTTCATACACATTTCGTAAGTCATATGGAAATGCATTGTGCAGTTCTTTTCATCCTGCTATAAAACTCAGGCTTTCAGCTCTAATGAGTTCGGGAAACATCTTTATTTATCTTCCTGTATGACTCAACATTCACAATGGCATATTACACATAGTTAGGTACTTCCAGGAGGTTGCATGAATGTCTTCTGATAACAGGGTTAGATTAATTTTGATAAACTATAAATTAACTAAATAAAATTTTCTGAGATTAATGAGGCTGGATTTTTTTTTTCATGCAACCTCTGCTAGTGTTGATGTCTTCCTCTCCTTGGAGGCAGAGCAGATAGCCAATATGAGGAGGAAAAAACAAAAAAACCCCAAATCAGCATCGTGAAACATTTAAGAAAGCTGTTTTCTGGGCACAGTTGCTGGAGCATTGCCAGATGACCAAGCTGGTTGTCATTGGTGCCTCCAGTACATCAGCCTGCATCAGACATCACTTTGGACACAGGCTGAGCTCATACATGCGCGCACACACACACGCACGCACACACACACTTGGAAAAGACCTCCTTGCTCCCTACCCATTCATCCCAGCAGGCTCTTCCATCATTTGCCATTAGAGTGGTTATTTGCAGTGCAAAAGACAGAGGAACACAAAGCACAGAATACCAGAGGCTGGTCCAAGGCATTTCTCTCTTCCTCTGTTCCTGCAGGAACTACCTTCTGCACACCAAGTCCCTGGCAACACCAGAAGAACTTCTGCCTTTGCTGCAGGGGAGGCTAAAACCAGCCAGAGAGCTTCTGGACTCCTCTCAGGAGCATGGTGAAAAAAAAACCCCACCAGAAATCTTCTGCTAGAGCCTGCTAAGAAACTGGGGTCTCTAGACCTGGAAATGAAGAGTTAACAAACCAGAATGCCTGAAATGCCTCCCCTTTGAGGCTGGATGTTCTCATGAGTATACTCTAAGACATGAAAGGCCATAGAATTATTCATGTGCTGATTTTAGGAGAGGCCCCACTAGACCGAAGTGCTTTGGTAACTGTGCCTTTCCAAATTCAGCTCACATCTCCAGGTGGGCAGTCCTGGCTTCATTCACATGCACAGTGACATACACGGGGACACAGCTCCTCACCTGCTAATCTACATAGCACAATGAAAAGAACTGCACAATGCAGTTCCATATGGCTTATGAAACATGTATGAAAACCATTTTCTCCTACCCATCCTGATAATGACATATAAATAGTTCCATTTTCATTTCACGCACGAGGAGTACATGCAATTACATATTCACAAATAATACGGCAGCAATTTGCTGACGCCCCTTTGCAAATCTTGTCCTTAATTTTGCTGGTATGAATTTTCATAGGAGAAAACCTGGAAAACACAGCCCAGTGGTAAGAGACCATGAAGCCTAGCAATGTGTGGAGCATCCTAAAGGAAAGGCAGTCCTGCTATGAGCAGAGACAGCAGAGCCTCCTTCTCCAGGGGAGTTAGGGCACACCGGCTGCGGGTCCTGCATCTTCCAGCACAGCTCTTGTGCCTCCACTTGGCACAGATCAGGGCAAAAAGTTATGCTGGGGACCAAAGGGGCACAAGTTAGCATGACTGAATGTCAGGAAGGAAGGATATTTCAGGATCAGGCTAGAGGCTGGCAAACCTGGGTGTGACACTAGCAAAATGCCATTTGCATAAAGCTTTGCCACACAGTAGATTAAAACCTATGTATTTGCTGATTTCCTGTGTGACTCAAGAGAGGATGTGGCCATACCACCCACACTGATATCCTTGAAATACAAAACAGCTCTTCTGGAGCCACAACAATAGACATGGCAGCTAATGTTGGAGGATATCAAGAATTACTCATCAGTGCAGTGACCGCGGGTTTCCCACTTAGCAAAGGTGCAACTCCACACTGCTGGGGAGGAGGTGAACCTCACTTCTTCAGAGGGAATGAGAGGAAATGCGATGGAGCAGATGCACACATCACACTGTTCAGGTGCACATTACTGAAGGAGGGTTAATTGTTTTCTAAACCAATACAAAGTTTTTTAAGGCTACTGTGAAGTAAATGTTGCACTTACTAGACACCATTTCTCCTTGCTACCCTGAGCTTTCTCCTCTAGAACACAGATCTTTAAAAAGCCCTCTTGAACCAACCATATTGCAGGCTTGCCTACAAACTCATTTTACATCTCTTCTCTAGGTCTTGTCCTCGTCCCCTCTAAGGTTTTCAGTTGCTTCTTTCACCTCTCTACAAGTCTTAGATGTTTGCCCTAGATGCCCTCCCAACACTACCCAGTAGTGACCTTGGACTATGTTCTCCTAATCGTCCCACCCTTCTTTCAGTAGATGGGACACACCAGGGTATATCATGTACCACCACCAAGAAAGAGCATTATTTGAGGACGAGGAATTGATTGCTATTTTTCTAAGTAGTTTTTATCCAAATAGGACAGAGCACTTGAGCTGTAATAACTTTCCTAATGGACTAATAAAAGAAGGAAACTTATAATTTAGCAGAAAAGCTGATCTCTCAAAAGTACTCATTAATGTTGGAACAGATGGTTTTGGGAGGGATTAGCTCTGAAAGGGAGGAGATTATAACAAACTCTTGGGTAGAACAATATTGGTCCTGGAGCCTTGAAGAGCTTTTGAGTTCTATCCCAAAGGCTGGAGCCCTGTCCTAAAGGCTGGACGCCAATCCCCAAGTTCCACTGGCAAGAACAGTGCAGCCTGAGAGCTAAACCAAGGGTACAAATTAAATAAAATATCAGTATAAAGTTAACAGTGCTATGTCTTTGTTAACAGAGGGTTCTTTCTGCAATTTGGTTTTGTTACAGTCCACTCTACCCTATATCAAGGCCACAAAAAGCAGCAATATCCATCTGAGCTGTGGGGCAGGAACCGTTATCTTCACATGCCAGCACAGCAGACTCCTTGTCTTTGGCAAGGTCCCAACCCCAACTTCATAAATTGTGATACAGCCTCTTCACATTCTGCACGGGGCTATAAAGACCTAAACATGTTTGTTGAAGCTACTCGCTCCCTCTGTTTAAGAGCAATTAAGTTGGTGAGGGGGCTGGAGAACAGGTCTTATAAGGAACGGCTGAGAGAGCTGNCTCCAGCACAGCAGACTCCTTGTCTCTGGCAAGGTCCCAACCTCAACTTCACAAATTGTGATACAGCTTCTTCAATTCTGCACGGGGCTATAAAGGCCTAAACATGTTTGTTGAAGCTACTCGCTCCCTCTGTTTGAGAGCAATGGAGTTGGTGAGGGGGCTGGAGAACAGGCCTTATAAGGAACAGCTGAGAGAGCTGGGGTTGTTTAGCCTGGAGAAGAGGAGGCTGAGGGGAGACCTCATTGCTCTCTATAACTACCTGGAAGGAGGTTGTGGGGAGGAGGGAGCTGGCCTCTTCTCCCATATGACAGGGGACAGGACAAGAGGAATTGGCCTCAAGCTCCACCAGGGGAGGTTCAGGCTGAACATTAGGAAAAAAAAATTCACAGAAAGGGTCATTGGGCACTGGAACAGGCTGCCCAGGGAGGTGGTTGAGTCACCATTCCTGGAGGTGTTTAAGGGACGGGTGGATGAGGTGCTGAGGAGCATGGTTTAGCATTTGATAGGAATGGTTGGACTCAATGATCCAGTGTGTCTTTTCCAACCTAGTGATTCTATGATTCTATGTAGGGAGTGACAGGTATTTCTAGTGCCCCAAGAGAGGCTTTCAACCCAGCATGGTCCTCACAGCCACTTGCTTGTGACAGGCGTGTGCTGACACTCGAGGACCACACTGGCCTCTAGGTCCCTTTGTCAGCAACCAGGTGTGAAGGGAATGTCATCCGCAGAGGCTGCACTTCGTTCAGAGGCATCATTGCTGTCCTGCCTGGGTTTGCAGAAAGCAGCTCTGAGCAGCCTTGAGTCCCTTCCTCGGGATGCTCAGGAAGGGGCATCCCATTCTGCCTCTGAGGGATCACAGTGCTTGGGGTAACTCAAGAGAAGTAGGTAAGACCCACAAACTGATCCCGTTATCTCACAGGGAAAAAGAGACACGTAATTGTTACTGAAAAACAGGGACAAACTGGATTAGGGTAACAACTCTGGCACATGCTAGGCAGGCTAGACCTGCTGCTGGAGGAACCTCAGCAGCTTTCAAAGATCTCGCAGGTAACACTGTTGGGACGCAGCACAAGCAGTAATCCAGACAACCTCTGCTGTATATTAGTAAGAGAAACACAGGAGGTGAAACAAGGCTGCAGAAGTAGAGACTGAGAAGGTGTGAGACCAGCCTTCAAGTACTTGTTGTGCCTCTGGCTGTGCTCTGAAGTCTTTTGTTGGTCTTTAACTGTCCAGCTCAGCATTGCCTCCTGATCCATTAAAATATCACAAAGACTAAAGTATTACTGTGGAATGCATGAACTGCCCAAGCTCCCATTTTTGTTTGATTTGATTTCTCTACAAAGTCTCTGTCAAAGAGCTCAGATTGCATTTACTTGGGAAACATTTTGCCAGATCAGCACATACAGCATGAAATCAATAGCAGCTTTTGTCAGAATACCAGATTCATCCATCGTCCAGAGCAACTTCTTAAGCCAACTTTTCTTGGGTAAAAACCATAGTTAAGAAAAGAAAAGGTTGCACTTTCCTTCCACCTACCTCAAAACTCACCTTGTGGTGAGGTGCAAAAGTCCATCTCTCCGTATAATATTATTTCTGTACAAAAAAACTGTTGCTGTACAAAATCACAGAATCACTAGGTTGGAAAAGACCCACTGGATCACCGAGTCCAACCATTCCTATAACATAAATAACACTATTTCTGGCCAGGTATGATGATGTTCTTTCCGGTGTAAGTTTCTGCTCTCTCATGTGAACTACTCAAACTCACAAGCTTCTGTTTATTATTCATAATTATACTAATTTCCCATTTTCATACACTTCAATATAGCTTGACTTGAAAAACAAATTTCTTCTTTCAGTAATGCATGAGCAATGCTTTCATGTTAATGTGCAAATTATCATTAAGAGACTCAACTTTCAGCAGATTTCTGCAGTCTGTTCACTTCTCTGTATCCACAGAAAAAAAAAATGTCATAGGACTGCTTTCAAGACAGAAATGGAGGCAATAAAACCTATAGGTTTTGTGAGCTGATACCCAGAGTAGTAATGGATACGTAGATTGTTTCTTAGTCTGACTCCTGCATCACTCATGCACACAGTGCCTCCACAGAGATGCCGTAACAACAATTTTTCTTGCAAACATTCTGCATCCAGCCTTTTGCCCAGTTTCAGCCCTTCATAGAAAACTCCTTTATGGAAATTCAACATTTTTCTCCATGGAAAGTGGATGAATTAGGGTATTTTGTTTGGCAAACTCAAACCATGAAGCCTGGGATCCGAGACCTGATTATGCTAATTTGTGAAATCTCTTTCCTCTTCCCACACTCCACCACAGAATCTGCTTAGACAAGCCCCAGTGTGGGTTTCAGTCATTATTCCTTCTGTTATCTTCCTCGTCAAGGAAAACATCAGAAATTTCAGGCCATGCAAGTTCAGAGTGTTGTAGGAGCTATGACATATTATGAAAGAAATACAAATAATGTGCAGGTTTTTTCCAGGTTTGTGAGCCATCAGGACCCTTAATATTTTTGTCATGCAATTCCCACCTAATGTGCAAAATAATTTAATAACAAGAAAACATATTACAATCTTACTCAATTTCCAGTACTCAGAACTGACAAACTGGGAATCCCGGTATTCTAAATTCCTTGAATTCTGAAGCTTTTGGTAGACAAGGACAAATATAAGCAGGGTGTGCCCAAAGAAAGGGCATCAGCCCCCAGAGACTGATGTTACTGGTCTTGGGAGTCAGTGACAAGCTACATGATTGTTTAAATATTTCCCTGGCGTGTCATCAAAACAGCCTGTGAGGTCTGGTGAAGGAGATATTCCTCTCTAGAGGAATATCTAGAGGCTGAGAATTCATCCAAGGGCCCGGGCCAGTGACACCTTTCCTGGCAGCAAAGAGCTGGTTTTGAGACAGTCACTGCAGGAGGAAAATGTTGACATGTCGACTGTTGACATGTGTAAGGATGGGAAATGACATTTACTGTCATCAAGCGGTTGTCTATCTTCTGGGTAAGGAGGGAAAAGGAAGAGTTGTCAGGAGGAAGGTGATACCTACCTGGATGTCCTGGGACAACGTCAGAGGGATGGCTGTGCTGTGGGAGGGATGGGTGACGAGCATCAGGGTCCCCAGAGCTGATGTCTGAGCAAAGCCTTTTAAATATTGCCTCTGTCAGAGGCTCCCTATGGGCATGAGCCAGTGTCTGAGAGTGGTAAGAGGCAGGGTGTCTTGCTGGTGTAGCATTAGTGCGAACAGCAACACTTGCACATCTTTCATATCTTCATTTGCATCTCTCATGACTACGTGCAGTGGTGTTTTATAGAGTCACCAGGTTGGAAAAGACCCACCAGATCGAGTCCAACCATTCCTATCAATCACTAAACCATGCCCCTCAGCACCGCATCCACCCATCCCTTAAACACCTCCAGGGAAGGTGACTCAATCACCTCCCTGGGCAGCCTCTGCCAGTACCCAATGACACTTTCCATTAAAATTCTTTTTCCTAATCTTCAGCCTAACCCCCTTCTCTCCCCCCAGCAGAGCTTAAGGCCATTCCCTCTTGTCCTGCCCCCTGTCACTTGGGAGAAGAGGCCAGCTCCCTCCTCCCCACAACCTTCTTTCAGGTAGCTGTAGAGAGCAATGAGGTCTCCTCTCAGCCTCCTCTTCTCCAGGCTAAACAACCCCAGCTCTCTCAGCCATTCCTCATAAGGCCTGTTCTCCAGCCCTCTCATCAGTTTTGTTGCTCTTCTCTGGATTCGGTCCAGAGCCTCAACATCCTTCTTGTGCTGAGGGGCCCAGAACTGAACACCATGTTCAAGGAGCGGTCTCACCAGTGCCAAGTCCAGAGGGAGAATAACCTCCCTGGACCTGCTGGTCACGCTGTTTCCAATACAAGCCAAGATGCCATTGGCTTTCTTGGCCACCTGGGCACACTACTGGCTCATGTTCAGTTGCTGTCAACCAGCACCCCCAGGTCTTTCTCCTCCAGGCAGCTTTCCAGCCAGACTTTTAGTTTGTTGCACTGCATAAGGTTGTTATGCCTCAAGTGGTATCTCACTTACTTCTGACAACAACACATCTAAGCCAGGAGGGAGAGGAAAACTAGGGATGAACTTCATTTGTGCAGCAAGGGGAGCTGCCTGTGGGAGCTCAGAGCCTGTGTTGCCAAGGTCTGAGGTGAAGACTGTGGCCTTACTGTAAGAAGGCTGCCTCCTGAAGGCAGGTGTCACGGACGCATGGTGTATGTCCCAGGAGGCATCTGGTAGCTCCAGAAAGGAAATAGGTCTTGCTCCCTTCTCACATGGAGTAGACAGGTAAATTCATAAGTAGCATGCAAAATTTTTAAGTCAATGATGTGGCTGCTCAGTTGTGAAAAGAAGGAAATCTCTACAGTCTCAGCTGGGATAGCAATTGCATCTTTGGCTAAAAACTGCTCCTTCCAAGAGCTACCCAGAGGAACTGGCATTGGCAAAGAGGACACAGAGGAGCACAGGGAGCCATGGCAGCTGAGCATCCATGACACCAGCAGCTGGGCAAGTGCTGTCCTCAGTCTCCCTCCAGCCTCTGCCACGGGACCGTGGGCGCTGTGTTTACTCTGCACAGAAGCAAGACAGATGGCAATCTCATCTGCCCAGGAATGCACATTCCCTACACGTCCTTGGTCTCATGTTTCCTCTGCTCTCTGCTGTCTCACTTTTCTCTCCTGTCTGACATGTTCTTTAGCCTGTAGCTTTTTGGGGAAGAGGCTGTTGTGTGTGAGGTTGGCTTGGTGCCTCGCCAAACCCAGTTTTCAAATACAAGCAAAGCTGTCAAGCATCTCCGACAGAGCAGCACACACAAATGTCATTGTGCTCCAGTCCAGCTGACAAAGTCACAATGTGCACCCACCAGGTCAGCCCACATCAAGCAAAAAAAAATGAGGTCATCAGGCATTATTTTTATTGGCTTTCCTCCATGCACTTGGATTGTGCTTGCCTTGCTTTGGGCTTGTTTGTTTTAATTTACACCTCATTATAGAAAGCATTGGCAAGAAAACTTTGAGCAATCTCAAGTCTCATTAACAATGGCTGGGAGAAATCAAACTCAGCATACACCCTGCATAGTTCAGTCAAAAACCAGGAAGCCAACTTGATAAGATACAGTCCATATTACTAGAGCTATTATTAGTTTTGTGTGGGTTTTTAATTTAACCCACACAAGTGATTTTGAGTCATTTTTTCTGCATAGATTCAAGCACATATATAAACTGGACAGGACTGGGTGTAAGAGCCTTTGCTACAGCATGCTACCTGATTTATTTCTGCAAGGCAAAGCACTTACCTGCTATCACTGAAACATGATTCAATTAGTAATGTAAGTGGAATCAAGTCAAGCCAAAAATATCCTTCAAGAAGTGGACTACACTTTTTTTTCAAGACCAAATGCATAGCACTAACGCTGCAGAAATCACTTTATGTCCAGTCTGAGTTGAACCACACTGTTGTTTCACTCAGGGAAGAAATATTTGGTCTTGTTCCTCCTTGGAACCACCATCTATTTAGATGGCCCCTTGTGCAGGGGAGTTCACAAACTCAGTGCTGCATATTTATTCTCTCTGTGCACCAGGGAGCTGTGCTGCATTTTACAGACCAGAAGATGAAACACAGATGTGATCAGTGTTTGGATATATGCCATCAGCTTATAGAAGGACACAGACTTGAGTCCAGGCCCATAGGGCCCTGTGCAAACTTTAGCCACAACACCAACTTTCATTTTCAGTCAGGCTAAGGCAACAATTTTGGAAACAGAGTATAGTCTTCTGCCACCCTCCTTTCTGACATCTATTATGCAATACTGATAGCAATGCTATGCAGAAAGTATCAGGAAGGTGTAAGCTATGACTTGGCAAGTCCCTGTGTGGCACGCTGCTTAGACATGGCAGAGTGCATCGCTGTGGGCATGCCTGGGTCTCAAAGTTGGGGGTTTTTAACTGTTGCAAAATTTATGTGGCAAAGATAACAGTATGCATGAGGAGTGGGCACGCCATGGATAATATAACCAGTTTAATCACAGACTATCTGGATGGTTTCAGTTGTATTTGGGCACTGGAACTGGCTGCCCAGGGAGGTGGTTGAGTCACCTTCCCTGGAGGGGTTTAAAAGACGGATGGATGAGGGGCTAAGGGACATGGTTTAGTGATAGATAGGAATAGTCGGACTCATTGTTCCAGTGGGTCTTTTCCAACCTATGGATTCTGTGGTTCTATGATTCTGTGTTGAACCATAGTCATTCCAAGACTTACATCAGATGATGCTGTTACCATATTATTGCCACTATCCCTGTTCATCTGTGATGAGATGCATGGTGGCATCTGTGTGTGAAATGGGGAGTCTACTTCAAAGAGCAGTTCCTGCTCCAGTGTGGTTAAGCCTACCCCACCACACTTGCAGAAGGACCTAGATTTTCCTTCTAAACTTGCTGCCCTGCAACTCCTATGCCTGATCTTCACCACAGAGCCAATCTTCACCCTTAAAAGCAGTCATATCCAGGAAACAAGAGAAACAATGGGTATGGGAATGAGATAGTGTCTAAAGGTCTTGCAATCAATTATCACAATAAGCCAGTAGCTCTGCTGCAACACCTTACTTCCCCGGTCACTGACACTGGCCGAGAAGTGGATAACTCTGAGTTTCCCTGTTTATTGCCTCAACCCATTTAACCTTTTTCAATTCTTTACCTGAAAACCTCTGACTTCAAGCAAAGTCAGTGAACTAATACCACAGGATTTAACAGCAAGTTTTCTGTCTTCCCTGGCTGTATCTGTTCACGTTGATCCAGGGTGGCTGCAACAGCCCCCACACTGCCAGACACAAGCTGAACCTGCAACAATCAGCATGGATTAATTGGCCACGTGGGCCAAACACGCTCGAGCTATCTGTGTGGGGTTAGGACTAGGGTGCAGAAAGTCACTAGGTCTTGAAACACTGTCTTTTTCCTCCCTCCAGATAGTATATTTTTGGGCAGAATTGTCTTCCTGGAGTATTTTGATGTATTCCAGCAAGAGGTCAGTTTAGCTGAGGGTTGGGTATCATAGGTTTTATTCCATTTGTAAATTATCTTTTGCAGACAGGAACATACAAGTTTTTAACTACCCCACAGAAAGGAAGAGATAGAGAAAAGTAATCTTGTCCTTGGCCATGGAGAACACATCAATCAAGCCAGGCTGCACAACACATGAAGGGAATAACCCAAACTGTACCCTGTGCTCCAGGGCAACTGTTCACCTTCACACCTGCCCAGGCCCCCAGGAACACCTGAAGAAACTCTACAGCTTTGGAGAAATTTTCTTCCTGGGGGCTTGTGGAAATCTGACAATTTATATCATTTTCCTAGATCCAAAGTTGTCTGTATCCTGGTCTGGAGGGCCTCCCTTGAGCCCATGGGCTTTGCCCTGCTGTAAGCCAGCAGCAATCAAAGGTCAGCCTCATGTGGGGCACACTGAGAGAGGATCATTCTCATGTGAGTTACATCCCCAAATACGTGCACTCCCCCTCCAACCCCAGCTGGGTCATTTACCCATTGCAACTAAAAGGACTGTTTTTTTCTCATTAAACAACTCCAAAGAAACACCTGAGTGGTTTTCTTAGCTGCCATCTCTGAGTCTCTTCCACAGACACTCTTCTTGCCTGCCATAACATGTCTCTAATATATTGGTTTTCAAATTAAAAAAAAAAAGCATCTCCCAACAGGATACACAGCTGGGGGGGGGGGCTCTCTATGCTTCCAGCTTCTGCTTCAAATCCTGTTTTCTTGAAATTGAGTGAACGGTCTCAAAGGTTATCAGAAGGAAGGAGGAAAACCATCATCATGGGCTGATTGATTTGAAGGAGAGGAGATGCAGTTGCTGTAGTCTACTGAGGTTTCCAAGAGGCAATTGACAAGTTGTTGCCAAAGGCTCTGAGAGAAACTGGAAAACAAGAGGATGAAAAAGAAGGTCTCACAGTAATAAGCAACAGAGCAAATATGGGAAATAAGGAGTCATTTTCATACTGGAAGTGTGCCCCTCCATGAATTGGGGTCTCTGCAGGGGGTGGAAAGGCTGGTGACAGTGTTTGCAGAAGAAACCAAATGATTCATGGCAGTAAAGTTGACGTTAAGCAAGCAGGTGTTCAAGTGGAAGAAGGGATCTATGCAAAATCCTTGTGGTACATACAAAACTGGGGAGCCACATGAGACCCAGGGCAGATAGCTCTGCAGAAATGTTACATTATGCAAGGAAGAGAGAAGAAATCACAATAATAAGGGAGAAAGAAATGAACAGATCAAGAACAAGATATGCCGTAACAAAAACCCAGCTTGAGAAGTGTGAACAGTTAGGGTCTCTCCATCTCAAAGAGTTTATAGCAGAGGAGCAGAAGGTCCAGACCATGGGGTTAGCAAAGACGCAGTGAGCAGGACAGGGCTCTCCAGGCTGAAAATGGGGCATCTGAGGTTGCAGGTCTACAGAATAGCTGAGGACTAAAAACACTTGAAAGAAGAAAACTGACTCTTCCCACATAAGACATAGCAGATGAAGGCAGTAGGTGCAAAATCCAAAACAAGAAAACGGAAGATTTTCTTCAGGCAGTGTGTAAATAGACTGCAGCATGTTCTGCTGCAGGATGTTGTGGTCACTAAAAGCTAAGCTGTATGCAGAAAGCAGCCAGACAGGGACAGAGACAGGGAAAGAGGGACAAAACAACATTGAAGAGTCTTAAATATAGACAGAGTTCTGGCTCAGAAATGTGTAAGCAGCAAATCACTAGTGTCTGGGAGAGTATTTGAGGATGGATCATGCTTTCCCTGGGCATTTATTCTGGTCACTGTCGCAGAAAGGACACTGAGCTGGAGAGATATGTGGCTTGACCCATGCAACTATCCTGCACCCCATTCTTGGCTCCCCAGATGCCTGAGGCTTGTGGAATGTGTCACTTGGCTCCATACTATCTGACTTTTATGTTTATTGTAATAATTTTGATGTAGTGCCCAGAGATTCAGTAGGAGCAGTGAGTGGCTCTATGAAAGGTCACTTTCTGACTCTGCCAAATCCCAAGTGCATTCATTTTCAAGCTGAAAAGCAGTCTGGGAAGTCAGATTGGTAAATCAGTCTTCTCATAGCTCTCCAAAAGTATCTCCTGTGCTCTTTCTTCTTGTCATCCAAAAGAAAAACAAAACAAAGCTAGTACTACTTTCAATGCAGAAAATATCTTTACAAGGGAAGAACTGCACTTACAAATGCAAGTCACCTGACTTCCAGATCTTTTCACCATGGAGTTCTGGTTTCAGAAGAGCCCAGAGCCCTGCCTCCCACCACTGTGTACAGCTAGGACATGTGTTTATGCTCCAGTCATGTCAACAAGAACAAACATCCAGAGCAAGAATCACTTCTTGATTCGATGCCTTGAGAAAATAGGGCCTTGTGGGAAATTTCACCCTTACCACAGACTCTTGGAAGACCTGACTTCCCAGGAACTGATAAAAAAAATGTCGGTCCTCAATGGCAACAACCTTCACATGGGGAAGGACCATAAGTGCCACAAGGAAATTCCTATCCTTCCATTTTGGTCTTAGCTAGTCCCTGGAGGAATTTTGGCTCTCCTACCCAGTGTCGAGTGTGGTGAAGGAAACACACTCTTGATTTCGAAGAGATGCAGAACTCTCTAGTCTACTCTTAATTATGCTTTCCCTCTCTCTTCTTGCCCCTTCTTTTAGTACAATAAGTGAATGTTTCAAAATTACAGGAGGATAAGAGTGTTCTTCACCTCAGGTCTCTACCTCACCTCAGGCACCAACCTCTCTACTTGGGAAAACAACTCTTCAGAGAAGGTTCACAGGGCCTTCACCTCCTACTTCTTTTCAGGCAGAGGAGAAGTGATGACCTCTTACATATAAGCCCTCAGACAGGGTATAAATGAGCTTGACACAGGGCTCACAGATGACAACACTGCTGGAAGGGTGCTTTGTGGGCTCCCTGTACACCTTTCCATTCAAAGCCAGATCATCGCCAATACTAGCTCAAGTCAGCCCATGTGTTTACCTAGAAAAGTCCTGAAAACCTCTACATGGAGTCCACTGTGTTTCTAGGCTGCAACTTTTTCCCTCGTGTTGAATCTGAACTTTCTGAACCACAATCTGTTCCCACTTCCCCTTGATGTATCACCTACTGCTACTGAGACGAGTTTGGCTCTTGTCACCATTATAATCACCCTTCATGTAGGTTGTTATCAAATTGTCCTTTATCTTCCTCTTTGTCACGTTAAGCAAGCCCAGCTCCCGCAACCTCTGTTCATCTTCCACACGGTCTAGATCCCTCTGCTGGACCCTCTCACTGACCAAACGTCCTTTATTGGGGCAACTCTCTTTTGCATATGTTTTTGGATGTGGAGGTATCATTCCAGGCTGGAAGACAGCCTTTGCTCTCAGCATCTTTACAGAGTCAGCACCTCAGTGGTGCAGGAATACTGCCCTGCCTACAATGACAGAGCCCAGCATTTTCAGGAGAATCTGGCCAGCAGAGGAACTTGTCCCCAGCCCTCCCCAGCCAAGAGGGAGGTACCCAGATGCATCCTCTCTGAGGCAAAAGGGGAATTTCATCAATGCTGAAACTGTAGGAGTCTAGCATTGTGCAAAACATTTGAGGCCAACATAAACATTTCTGCAATTATGAAAATGGAATTCAGATGGTGTCTAACTGAATGCAGAGTGCTGTTCCTTCAGGGCAATGCTCTGCCATTTCTCCACGGGTAGAGGAGCTGCTCCTCTGGGAACAGTATGGTTTTTCCAACCAAATTACTCAAGCCACACTCTGCCTTTGTTGGAAGCTACAGTGTTGCTTTGATACAGTCCTTAAAGCATGCAGAAATATGAGCTTGCATCATGCCTGGCAGCTGTAACTGTTTCCAAAGGCTTGGGGAGACTTGTGATTTCTGAGAATTGCTTCTTTTCCCGCATTTCTCCAGCCATGTCAGCCCATAAATATCACCCCAGCATTCTGCTGAGATAGGAGGAGGAAAGTCCTAAAGACAATGCTTAACCTCACTGGGCTTGGCATCTCCATCTCCCGTGAAGACTAGGACACATGTGAGCCAGACACCAGCTTGGGTTTGTCTGCGTAGCCTTGCAACAAAACAGGACACACAAAACCCCTGCACCTTCCTACTGCTTGGACATTCATGACAAAATGTGGCAGGGCACATAGCAGCAGCAATGCAAGCTTATTCCATTGGCAGACTTGAAATGGGAACTGAGGCACAGTGCTGCCTTCTGACATCTCTTCCCAGGGCTGTGTGTCAAAGTGACTGGCAGCACTAGAGGCCCTCATGTGCATGAAGCATCCTCAATCTTTGGGCTGTCCTCCTTCTCAGACCTCTTATGACCCTAGCTGGGTATTTTGGAGATACTCCCTCTTCCCTCTGGGGCTCCTGGCTCTGCTGCTCCCACTCTTCCAGAGGCTCGATTTAGCTGTAAAGGTGGGCTGCTCACAGTCGAACCCCAGAGATGCCTCTCATGAGCCTAAACCACCATAGGTGCCTTGGAAAGTGCTCCTCGCCCCTGCACCATTAAGCAGAGCTCAGCACCATTTTCCTGTCCCTGTTCGTCATGGGGTGGGAGAAGGGGTCCGGCCTTGGGCAGAGGAAGGTGGGCACTAGGGATGGGGAGACCAGAGACACGCTGGTTCTCAGGACAGGAGGAGCAGGAAAAATTAAGACAGTGGGGGCAGTTTGCAACAGACACAGACGAGACAGGAGAAACCCCAGGGCAGGTCCATCTAAGGTGAAATAGAATTTAGAGGAGCAGGCAGCTCCTCAGACAATAATATTTATGGCATGAAGAAATCTCCTAGTGCAGGAGGAGGACATGCAGCATGATGGGAATTCAGCTGTATCATAAATTCCTTGATCCCCTGAAATTTAAGGAGGAATTACAGAAAGAAACAAGTTATTCAAAGTCCAGGAGATTCCTGTGAAACTGTGGCACAAGCATCTGGGACCCAACTGGAAAACCAAAGCACAGATGCTGGTACCGAGGAGGAGAATCACCACGCAAACACAACTGTGAGTGCTGGGAGGTGCAGCTGCTCCAGATGCAGCTTTGGCTCAAGAAATCTCTGTCACCACCATCACCACTGCCCCCTTCCCAGCCCCCAAAAGCTCCTCTAGCAAAGGGATGGGGGGAACATGCAGGGTGGGCTGCTTTCGCCAATGATGCTGCCAAAAAATAAATGAAATGAGATAATGCTAACAAACTGTGCATTCAGCTGCAGAGCCTAAATAAACTGGAGGCTTCCAGAGGCAAGTTTTATCCACCTACCTTTTCCCATCACAGAGTGTTTGGAAAATCAGTCAAAGCCATCTGGCAGCCATCTACCATGATGGCCAAGAGCCAGGTGGCTCCCTAGGCAAGGGCAAACAGTGCTGACCCTTAAAGGAGGGAAGGAATAAGCCCTGGGATTATTTCCTGGAAAAAAAATATTAGTACAATTACAGAGTTTTAAGCATGAGAATGATACCGAGACAATACACCAAGACTGTTTTAATCAAATTTCTTCTGCACAAATCTGTTTGCGTTCCTTCCATGGCAGCAGTTTCTCCACCCTGAGTGCAGAGCAGCTGCTTATGTTGGGAATCTTGGCTTTAGGTTTTAACACTATCTCAAGTATCATTTGTATAAATAAGTGAGCACAAGGCAGTGCCCCTGACAGTGGCAGCAGGAATGAGGCAGTGGGGCAGGAGGGGTGTCACTGCTGGTGAGGCTTGGTGCAGGTCTGAGGATCATCTCATATCTCTCTGGGCATACAGACCTTAGGCTATGAGGTCTGCTCTTGCAAAGCTGCTGGGAAGTAGACACAAAACTGGATTAATGATCAGGGCAAAACTGCACAGGGTGTTCAATGTGTTCACGGGAGTCTGATTTGAGCCAGACTCATTAATTATTTGGATACAGAGATGCAGAGGATGCCCATGAGAGCTTCAGGGACTGAAAGCATGATGACCAAGGATAGGGGACGGCACCTGATTTTGCAGCTATGTACAAAAAACCTAAATTCAACTAGAACAAGAACAGTATACAGCAATGGCACAGAAGTAAACAACTATACAAATACAGGGAGGGAATTGCCCACACAGTAATAA
The DNA here is from genome assembly GCA_013389865.1 of Piaya cayana. NCBI lineage: Eukaryota > Metazoa > Chordata > Aves > Cuculiformes > Coccyzidae > Piaya > Piaya cayana. The sequence continues at coordinate 161,702 of WAAB01007890.1, forward strand.
CTCCACAAAAACCCAAAAACTCTGAAGTAATGATGGGTCATTGATGGGTTGTGTCAACACGTTACTGTGAAAAAGGAAACCTCTAGCTGGTACTCACAAAAAAGAGTGACACCTGGACAATATGGACAGAAACTCTCCTGCTCCGGCTGTCATTGTCAGAGCTCAGCTACTCTGCAGTGTCCACTTTTGGCACACCAGAACCCTAAAGACAAGAGAGAGATTGACTGATGATTCTGAAACATGACATCTGAGAAAGCACTGAAGGAGTCAACATAGTTTAATTTAGGAAAGAATGGAGGACTAGTCAAGATGTTGGCTTTCAAACATGTAAAATGTGCTTCTAGAAAGAAATGCAATAGGGGAAAGACAAGGCAAGCTTGTCTTTGGAGAAATTCAACTCTGTGATAGATTTGATCCCAAGTCCTGGTCTCACAACAGAAGCTTTTCCACAGCCACTCTCAGGAAACTATTCTCTTCAGAACATTAGGAAAAAGGTTTTCACAGAAAGGGTCTTTGGGCATTGGAACAGGCTGCCCAGGGAGGTGGTTGAGTCACCTTCCCTGGAGGGGTTTAAGGGACGGGTGGATGAGGTGCTGAGGGACATGGTTTAGTGATTGGTAAGAATGGTTGGACTCGATGATCCAGTGGTTCTCTTCCAACCTGGTGATTCTATGATTCTATGATTCAGGTGCAGTCATATACTGTAAAGGTACAGGGTTTGCCAGCAGCTCTGCACTCATCCAGGGCCCTGGTTTTTGTGCAAACAATGGGGAAACCTGTGCCAAAGCTCTGCCCCTCAAGCCCCAGTCTGAAACACAGGACATGGGCACTTGGCTCCTGCAGTCACTGTCACCTCTCCTCTGTCCCCACAGGAAGTGAGACATTTCCCACTGTGCCCACACAGTAAGCCCAGCCCAGGCAGCTATCAGGTATTATTGGGGAAAACACCTCCATTGTGACTATTTTTAATTATGATCTTGTAGCCTCAGCTCCACATGCCTGCGCTTGAGTTCTTTAAGAGGGAGCCGAGAAGGACCTGCAGATATTGCTGGATATCAATGACATGTGGGACATAAAACAGCAGGAAAATCCCCATCACCTCCTCACTAGCCAGGGACAGCCTCTAGAAAGAAGCCATCACGGGCCTGGGCCTCGACTTCATGCACCCTGTTTCTCATATATTTCCTCCCCTCACAGTGCACACTCCTGCTACGGAATCCCCTGCAGAACTGAAGAACCAGGAATAAGTGCCACGTACCACGCACAGGGCTGAGCCAGGGCCATGGGACAGCCAGGAACAAGCTCCAGCCAGTCACCTCTGGAATCAGATGGGATCTGACCACAAAGCAGGGCTAGAATGAGGATGGATCTGCTGCAGCAGTTTTGTTGTTGCTAATGCACCAGTGAGGAGTGAGCTGGTGTGGATTTTACAGGAGGCATAAGCGTAAGCTCAGTGGGAAAAGGAAGAATATCCAAGGTGGCCCCTCTGGGAGGAAGGAGAGAGTTAAGTCTGCCAGCGAGAGTCTCCACAGCTCCCTGAGAGCTGGAGGACTGGGGAGCCCATGCCAGAGCCTGCAATGGGTATTTGGCAAGGACACAAGCACATCTCATTCTCATAGTGCTCCAGACAGGAGGCAGACTTGCCTCTGCAAGAAACTCCAGCTCTGCTGTCCTGTGGTTTGAAGCCCCTTCTCCCAAGTGACAGTGGACAAGACAAGAGGAAATGGCCTCAAGCTCTGCCAGGGGAGGTTTAGGCTGAACATTAGGAAAAAAATTTTCACAGAAAGGGTCATTGGGCACTGGCAGAGGCTGCCCAGGGAGGTGTTTGATTCACCTTCCCTGGAGGGGTTTAAGGCACAGGTGGACGAGGTGCTAAGGGGCAGGGTTTAGTGATAGATAGGAATGGTTGGACTCAGTGATCCAGTGGGTCTTTTCCAAGCTAGTGATTCTATGATTCTATGAAAGATGGTGGGACTGGGCTCAAGAATACCAGGTAAGAGTTAGCAGTGGGGTGAGAGCTGGTCTGGCACTGGGCACGTGTTTGGAAGGAGAAACCCTCCTTGTCTGACACCTCTGACGGTGCCTGGTGCCCCCTGTGCACAGATGACCATCTTAGGTAGTGCCGTGGGGCAGGATCGTTTGGTACCCACTTTAAGGAGGCTACAGAAAAGCTGGGGAAGGGCTTTTTACCAGGCAGTGCAGAGACAGGATGATGGGAATAAAGAAATAAGAAGAAATTTCTTCTTGTGAGGGCTGTGAGGCCTTAGAGCAGGTTACCCAGAGAAACAGTGTCTGCTCCATCCCTGGAGACATTCGAGGCCAGACTGGATGAAGCTTTGAGCAGCCAGATCCCGTGGGATGTGTCCTTCCCTTACAACCCAAACCCTGCTGTGATTCTACGATTATCTTCAGTAGAGGTAGGCAGGGAGGAAAGGGGCCACAGGTGGGGGAAGCCCCAGCATCCCTCTGGGATGAGAAGCATCCCCAGCCCTGCGGCATCCTCAGCCCCACGCGTGGCCCGGGGGTTCCTGCGGGTTTTACCCCCATCTGGTGGCCAAATCCCGACTTCGCAGGGATGCCCCCCAGCAGAGAAAAGCCGTTCGGAGTGGCCTGCAGCTTTGCTTCAGGATGAGGCAGGGATAAAGCAATAAATAGCTCTTATTAACAGCAGAAATGCATTAAAGAGAGGGGTCGCAACTTGGAGGAAGGTGATGGCCTCTTTTCCCAAGTGGCAGGGGACAGGACGAGGGGGAACGGCCTCAAGCTCTGCTAGGGGAAGTTTAGGCTGGACATTAGGAAAAAAAAATCACAGAAAGGGTCATTGGGCACTGGAATAGGCTGCCCAGGGAGGGGGTTGAGTTACCTTCCCTGGAGGTTTTTAAGGGATGGGTGGACGAGGCGCTGAGGGACATGGTTTAGTGTTTGATAGGAATGGTTGGACTCAGTGATCCAGTGGGTCTTTTCCAACCTGGTGATTCTTTGATTCTATGATAGGGGTTGTCTCTGTCTTTGCAACTCCCTTTGTGCTGCTGCTCTTGAAGCGAACCAGCAGACCCTGTCACCCACGTGTTCTGGCAGCTGGCCCAGGGCCACATCCCAGGCATCCAAACAGCATGCAAAAGACAGTTCATCATTAAAGGGTCATGAAACAGTTTACAACAAGGCCCCCAAGGCCATTCACACATGGGTTATTGGCTGAGTTGGCCCCAGCAGGGCCCCTGCATCACCCGTGCATGCTCAGGGAGTACAAACTGGCAGGAAGGTCAGGAGATGTCCAGCTACCCCAGCAGCAGCTGCCTGAGCCATCTCTCAAGATCAGGGGGACATGGGTGCCCTGGGATGGCTGCAGGCTGTATCTGCAGGGACAGATGGGTGCTGCCACCCACACCAGGCCACTTGTGGTAAGATGTCACCTGTGCAGCAAGGGCAAGGCCACTGACATATGCAGCAGGATTGCAAAATGCAGTCTTGTGCAATGACAAGTCTTCCTCCGTGCTGATCCTTACATGAGTGCTCCATGCTAGGCAAAGCACAGCCCTTCGCCTGCACACAGAAGAGCTCCCCGTCTTTGGCAGAGCTTATCATTAAGAGCTTGTGTTCAATGGCTGTGCCAGCTCCTCCCTGGGTTGCAACAGCTCAGCATGTGCTCATTACCCTTGCCAGATCTAGCTCTCCCTCCCAGGCTTGGTTCATGCCGGATGAGACCCCAGCAGACACAAACAAAATGGGCCATGGACCACATGGCAGCAGCAGCAGGAGCTGCAGCTACTGTATGGGAACAGAGATTCAGATCTTCCCCAGTACTGGGCAGTCTGGAAAGGAATTTAATGACATCATTTGATAGAGCACAAGCCTGTTTTGTTGGACACAAAAGATCAGTGTGGAGAAGTTTGGAGGATGTAATCCAGAGGAGTGAACCAAGATTTGCTTTACATTTTTTTCCAAACCCCAGCAAGCATGTGTGATATAACAAACCACTCCAGACAGTCTGCTGTTGCAAAAGGCCTTGCAAATACTTTGTGCCATCCTTGAAGCACAGGGATTTTCCCAGCAGCTGTTTCAAATCCAACCTCAGTGTTTTAACTTCTTGCAGACTGGCACCTCTTTTACAACAGCCCACCTGGTTAATAGGCATCAGCCCTGCTGCAGGGTGAGGGCTGGGGTAGGTGCAGCTGGAAACAAGCTGAAAACCACAGGCCTAAAACCAACTAAAACTTTATCCTAAAGCCTTTGACCTGCTACAGGAACCCAAACTGTTGCTGAGAGGGAAGAAACCATTTCCTTGGGTCCTAGTTCTGTAGCACTGTCTCTTGACCTCTCCTCTATGCATTCACGCACTCCAACTGTTTTTATAAAGCACAAGAGACATCCTGACAATCCTGCTTATGAGTGTCTTGCAGTCTACCCCCAAACTGCCAGTTATTTGGCTGGAAGATATATATACATGCTCTGTGAATCCTAATTTACACCCAATTCCCAACTCTGTTTTCCTTCAAGTCTCACATGTACCACACACAAATGGCATGGCGTGCAGCCACATACTCCTATAATACCCCAGAATAATACTATGAATAATAAATAGGAAAGAGACTCGGCTCTTCCCGTGTCCCCGTGCCACTAGATGGCACCAGGGCTGTACCTTTCCCAGCCTCGGCTGTCCCCCAGGACCACCGGGAGGCACTGGGAGGACCCAGCCCAGCCCCGGTGCAGAGAAAGAAGCCTCAGCAGATGCTGTTCCCTTCTCCTTCTCACGGCAGACCAAGGGGTGCTGGTGTAAAGGAAAACATTTAAGCCTTAAAACCAAACCTTCAGCGATGTGGTGGGGTGTTTCCCTCTAGGGGAATTGCCCCGGTGGCTTTTCTGGTGCTGCCAATCACACACACTACACCCATTTCCAGCCATGGGTCAGGCATCACTCCCCAGATGGGTGCTGGCAGAACCTGAGGCTGGACAGGAATGCTTCAAAGGCAGGTGCAAGTTATTGTGTATGACATTTCCAGCATTGACAGGCTCCTCTTGTGAGTGGGAAGAAAAGGGAATAAACCATAATTTACTATATCATTTGCAATGAGAAAGTAGCTTACCCTTTCTGAGGTCACCTGGTTTTAGGGACTGACTGTCTTTGTGCACATTTGCAATACAACAGAGCCCAGCATGTCCCAGATCCTCAGTGTGACCTATGTTTCTACCATCAGGCTTTCCATTCACTATCACACGTCCTTGCTAAAGCCACTAAGTAAACTGGGGAAGTGCAGATGGCAATTCAGCAAATGTCGGGTCTTTCCTCAGACCTTGCAGCATAATTAAGGAGCGTCTGTTTTCCATTCTCTTTGGAATCATAGAATCATAGAATCACCAGGTTGGAAGAGAACCACTGGATCATCGAGTCCAACCATTCTTACCAATCACTAAACCATGTCCCTCAGCACCTCATCCTCCCGTCACTTAAACCCCTCCAGGGAAGGTGACTCAACCACCTCTCTGGGCAGCCTGTTCCAATGCCCATTGACCCTTTCTGTGAAAAGAATCAAGCAGTGAAGGTGACCCCCAGAGACAGGAGCTCAAGTGACAGAGGTGGTTGGTGAGACTCTGCTACACACAGCACTTCAAACCAGCCAGCCAAACCACAGCCCCAAGCAGAGTGGGGGACACTGGTGACAAATCATTGCTCAACACACAACCCAACAGCCCAGAGGAGATCCAGAGACAGGCTGGACAGAGAACTGCTCCCAAAAGAGACAGAGTATCAAACCACTCCTTGCTGCCCATATTTCTTGGGTGACAGGTGAGCATGGCAACCATAGGATCCTGGCACCAAGGTGTCTTTGTACAGGGAGTCTCTGGGTGCTGAGCTCCAAGTGATCCTATCCTTCTGATGCAGTGGAGCTGCTAGACACAAGGGCAAGTGAGAGGTGCTCAGTACAACTCTGTGGTGGTCCTGGCAGGCTGATGGCAATGGCACCACTTCCCCTGCCCACATCCCAAGGCCACAAGACAATCCTGCACAGCCCAGCCTGAGTGTGACACTGTTTCCTTGCTCTCCACAAAGAGCAGCACAAATCCCACCTGAGCGCTTTAACCCCAGCCTAGGGTAAAGACTACAACGGAGGTGGCTCTGTCACTTGGGAAGGTCAGGGTGGGTTAAAATCCCCCCAAACAAGGGAAATCCATCAGTCATTCCCTTTCCCCACAGCCTCACCTTACTTCCCTGACCACCCTAGATAGCCCTAGTGAGTGACCCAGCATCCCCTCTGCAGTTGCCTCCCCTCCTTGCCACTGAGAGCCTCCCCACACACCATCTGCTCTTTCCAGGTGGCTTGCAGGTGGCTGAGGACATCCCTCCCACACTGCCTGCCTCCACACCAGGTTGCATCTTCCCATCACCCCCATGCCCACCCCAGCCAACATCCCTCGGCCCTCCAGCTCCATAAAACTTCATATGTGCCACCAGTGCTAAACCTCATGCACAAATTCAAGACTTTCTTTGCCCTCTCTAAAAGTGGGTGCTACACACAGGATGCATAAACTTGCTGTTGAGCAAACTTATTGAAAGTGATGCTTCTCCACACACATAGAGCAGAAGGTGCTGCCCATCCCTCCCTTGACCAGTCAGGACAGGCACAGTGGCAGCCGTAATGGCACAAGGCTTGTCCTCAACCATCTCATCCCTAGGACTGGAAGCAGTAAGCTCAGCATCCCCCATGGCTCCCAGCTGCTACTTGCAAGCAGAATATATCCTCGTCCGTCTGCTAATGTCAAATGGCAGATGTACATTGACATCGAGATGTATGTGGCAGGAGCAGTCCACATGTTGTGGGACTATTTTTAGCCTGGCCGTGATCGAAATGTCAGAGGGCTTTTTATTTATTTTCTCTGGAAGGCTTGCTGCTTGAAATCCTGCTTGGCAGAGGCTGACTCTGACCCTGCAGTCGCAGTCAGGTCTGTCGTCCATTCTCGCCCTTGAAAAAAACATGCAATTAGGCAGGAGGGGAGGTGGACTAGACCAGCGCACCTGGCAGGTCTGGCACGCTTTGGAGTAGGTGCCCATCCAGTTCCACAGCCTGACCCATGCCTATCTGGCCAAGCTGATGCTCTGCCATCTCCCCACATTCCAGGTAGGGTCTAGCTGAAGCTGAATGGACAGCTATAAAGTGCAAAGGATGCAGGAGCTAGACCTTTGAAGCAGACATACCATCAGGAAGAGCAGGCAGGGCATGGGATGCTCTTGCTGCTGTTTAATGATGTGAAGAGTAGAATGATGCCGAGGTCTCATGGTGCCCTGAGAGCCTACAAAGAACTTCTTGGAGATGGAGCAGCCTGTTCCTTCCTGCTTCTCTGCCACCTACCCCATGCTCAGAGCTGTACCAGAAGCAAAGCTCATGACTATTATAAACCTGCTCCAGCTCCTGTCAAGCTCATACAAAGGGCTCTGGGTGGCCAAGTTGCCCTGAACTGGGACAACCACATCCCTGGGGGCAGCACGGCACTGCACAGTGTGGCAGAAACCAACTAGGTGTGTACTTTGCCAAGGTCCAGGGCCTGACATGACCCCAGCCAAGCACACTGCTGGGTTATGCGTAAATTACCCCCTTGTCTTGTTAAGGAAGCAGAGTTGAGGGGGAATGGGCAGCCAGAAAAGCACCAGCATGTCTGAGGTAGCAGAGATTTTTGCTTGTTTACACAGCCAGAGAGGAGCAGTAATGGCCTATATTAACACAATAGCAAAGGAGGACCTTGAACCAAATCCAGCTTGGAGGTTGTAACCAGTCCATAGATAACTGGGAAGAAAAGTTAGTGTTTTCCTGAAGGAACTGCCTATTTACATCTGAAAACGGCACAGGCCTTGCCCAGAGGTTGGGACAAACAGCTCCTTTCACTGCCTGCTTCCCAGGAGGTTTTCCTTTCCCTCTCCAAGAGGACATTTCCAGTAACTAAGGTATAAAAATGAACACAAGACTCTCCTCCAAAGCCAACTGTAAAACTCATACGGGAAGAGCTCCCCATCCCACAGCCAACACCACGGCAGTCTGCCCCCAAACCAGATCAGTCTTTGTGTGTGGGGAGTAAGGGAAGAAGCAGTTTTGTCTGCATGCCCTCCTGGTGCAGGTCAGGCTTCGAGGGGTGGGTCCAGGTGCCAGAAAACCCATAGGCACTGCTGGCACTGCGGGCTAGACAGGATTTGCTAACGGAGGGTCCCGGATCCCTGGGGGAGGATGCAATGCCATGTCATCCTCTGCACTGTGGTGCAGCACTCCCTGCTTTCACGTGAGATTGCATGAAACAGGGTATGGAAATTTGGCAAGGGAGAACCTTCCTCCTCCACACACCACCATGCTACATCCCGGGAACAACTACTAGGACTCGGCTAAGCAGCAATCTCTCAGGAATTTTGAAGGAATGTCTTTCTGCCACATCCCATTCATCTTCTGCCTGGACATCACATAGAAGATTAGGATTTGAGACAAAAGTGCAGGAACTATGTCTTCCATAGCTGACAGGCTTCTCTGTGCATTTGACTGCATTGGTTCCTGAAGCTTCCAAGGAGCTGTGATTGCAGTTGCTGCTGCGTGGGAGTGAGACCTCATGTTTCTCACAGGAGGCCTGAGGGAAGGAAAGAAAAATGCTGGGTAATTAAAGAGCACTTGTCAGAACACGTGCAAGAGTCAAATAACAAAAACATCCTTCCTATGCACAGACTCTTGCATGAAGCTGTATCAACATTTACCTGCTAAAAACCTCCAGTTCCTGGGTTACTCTGGCTAACACAATCCACAGGCCCAGAGCCGTGGGCAGCATCCCTCCTGTTCCCTGCCCACTCTAGCCAAATGTGCTCATCCTCTTCTGGGAGGTTATTTCACGCTAATATGAAACAACCAAAGACAGCACTTTTCCAAAGTCCTCCCACTTCCATATACAGAAGGGACAAATACATGCAACTATTGTGTTCCTGGTTAGGAGAAAGCGAATAATTCCCAATGTACCTGCAGGTGACATCCTGGACCATGGCAGCAAAATTGCAGGGCTGGGATGAAAGGAGGAAGGTGACCTTCCTCTGAACACATCCCATAACTGATTTCACCATTACTGCTAGCCCTGAGCTTAGATGAGGTTCCTAACCTGTGCTACACATGATTCCACTGCACTGCAGAGTCAGCTAGGTCATTTGGGATCCTATTTACCTGGGGGATTTCAGAAAGTAGGAGATTAAGTGACTTACAGTGTTTTAAAAACATGTTCCTGAGTATCTTTTCTAAAGCAAAGGTGATACCACGGGTAATTTCTTTAAAGGAGGGTAGAAAAGAAGGTGGCTGATAGCCAGTTCATTATATCCAAATCGGTTTACATTAGGAAGGGAAAGGTTGTGTGCTTATTAATTGTTTCTTTAATTGCCTTCGCTCCCTGCTGCCAGGATAGACCGCTGTCTGCTTGTGCCTGGAGGCCCTAGGTCAGAGCCCTGCGTAATTCATACCTGATCTGCTAACATGGGGAGCTATAAATAAATGCTGACACCAGAGAGTAGGGGAGGAGGTGGAAATGGACTGTGCTTCTCAACCTGAGATACTCAGTCAAACAAAAGGTGACTGGTGACAATCTGTAAATATTAGCTGAGGGAGGCTGTTTCTGATAGCTGAGAATTCTAGCCTGGAAAAGATAAAACCAAATTATCTGTCTCTGAGCTGGAGCTGGACAGATTCAGACTAAAAAACAAGTTGCAGATTTTTTAACGTGAAGCAAACAGCCACATGTTCTGCACCAAGATATATTTTTAAACCATGAGGACCTGCTTAGTTTCAAGATCTGCTGCAACTTACCTACCCCTAAAAAAATACCCTATGTGTGACTGCAAGGGAATCCCTTAGGAAATGGAAAGAAGATTGCAGGTGTTCCAAATGAGCCCTGGTAATTCACCCCAGGGGATTTAAGGTTTTGCAGTGACAATCATCCCTCTGACTTTTATCCCCCCTCCCTTCTGCCATACTGCTGCTGCCAGCATGGGGTGGGTACGCTTGCCTCTGGTGCTCTCAGTCACCTGAAGAGGACCAAGCCCAGTTTAATTAACACAATTGTCACGAAGGGGGCAGCAGCAGGGCTCACATATCCCTCTCTTTGGCACCAGGGAAGAAGAACACCCACCAAGGAGGAACTCCCTTAGCATACCTGGCCAGGAGACAGCAGCACTTGCCTTGAAGACCTTGCCTGTTCACATAGGAAGAACTGGGAGGCAGGGGATGGTGCAAAGAGAAGTTGGTGTGGGAGCACATAGATAGGAGCAAAGGATGGGGGGAAAAGGACCCTGTCTTCTCCTTTGTTCCTGCTACAACCCTAATCGTACATCTAAGCATTTGATGCCCTGTAATGCCTACAACACGGTGCTTCATGACATGGAAATGTGCAGGTGGAGCGAGAGAAATAGAACTGGCATATACAGCAATGAGGACCTCCGGGAGGTCAGTCTGCCTCCCTGTAAGCAGGAATGCCCACACCTGTGCAGGTACACATGTTACACACAAGCAAACTCACACACACCTACCTTTGCTAACAACAGAGGCAACCACAGAGCCCACATTTTCTAGATTTTACTTCTATATCTGCAAAAAGCAAGTTTGCTTCTGTTTCTGATTCCCTGCAGTTATCGTGAAATGCCTTCAAGAGAGCAGCTCTGTCTTCTCGGCTGAGTGAGTCTTTTAAGTCCAACACTGCATTCAGATGTTCCTTCCTTTCCAAAAGGATAAGAGGGCAGGTCAGTGAACAAGTCAGAAAAAATGCCTGCTTCCTATCACTCAGTTTGCTGGACCAGATCAAACACTGGAAGCTGCGAGGCTGCTTTTTTTCCCACCCTCTGGCCACCTGACGAGGAGGAGGCTGTATCACAAGAGCTGTGTGAGATATGGCTGAGCTCAGTGCACAGAGCATCCTTCTGAAACTATGGAAATCTTCACCTCAGGGATCTAGAAAAATATCTGAATCTGTCATAATAGGCTTTGGGAAATTCTGCATTTGACCATTTAGAGGCATTCCTGATATCTTTTCTCCTTATAGCATTGCTTCACTGAGCAGGGCCACATGATATGAGTCTGATTAGCAAACAGGACAAATATATTCAAGCCAAACAGTTTTAAACATACAGGAATCTGCTGAAATCAAGAACAGTGCATCTACTCATACCAGGATGAGCTCCTCTGAGATGTGGATCAAAATAATATTCTCCTGGATACTTCCTGTACCAACTTCCTATATTACATATATCTCTACAGAAATATATTGTTATATATATGAATATTACTGGTTATGTATATGTGTGTATATATAGATATAGATATAGTAAGAAAAAAAGAATCACTATGCCATATCAAATAAGCAGTGGTTTAGATCAATAGCATCTTCAAAAGTAGTAAATGCTTAGGAAAAGAATATGGAAACCAAATGAAGCATAAGATCATCTCTGTTTGCCTTTTTTTTTTTTTCTGGCTTCTGGCATACTGCAGTTTAACAACTTCCTCTGCTGGGAGTTATATCATGACTGTCATGTTGAATAGGCACTGAATAATTATCTACCACAAATTGTCTGCTCCGAATTTGAAGCTCTTCACACCTTTCGCCTTCATAGCATCCTGTGACAGAGCACCCTACACTGTAATCATGTTAGCCTGGAAAATACAGTCACCAGCACAAGATATCAGAATAAAAGATGGATGTTATAAATCACAGACTTTGGAACAAATGCAGTTAGCTAAGTTCGCATGTTCTTAATAAAAGCTGGGTTTCATTCCTGTTAACAGCTTCTTGTGAGAAATGGAAGTGTATATTCTTGCTGAACGTATCTAGGATTTGTGGAAACAGTTATACCTAGAAAAGGACTGGTGAAGTGTTAAAGACAAAAGCCAAGCACTTAGAAGTTATGAAATGCCTGAGTTAAGGATGTTCTTGAAACATACACTTGGCACACATGCCCATAAATTGTCCATTCAGATAGTATTTTTCCACAGCATTTCTGGTTTGTTGACAGACATTTCATCCTTCACCTTTACAGGACAACTCAATTCCATTGCCTTATACCTGACAGAGTTACAGACCATGTTAATCAGCATCAGTGAAAGGGCAGCACTGAGTGCATTCAAAGGCAAGCATTGTGCCTGGCCCAGCGCACTGCAAAGAGCAAATATCACAGTATTAATATTGCTATAGGTCTTCTGGTGATGAAAAATCGTGTAAGCAAAACAAATAAAAGACCTCACCTTAGAGCAGGAAACTCTTTGAGAATGGGTAGAAGGGCTATTTTCATCCCCTCAGCATTGGAAGTTTGAATAAGTTCTAAAATTGCTTTTATAGGATCCTTGAGGGGACCAGCTGCAGGACCCTGTGGAGAGAAGCAAGACTGTGTTCAGGGCAAGGGAAGCAGCATACAACATTAAAAGCTGGACTCATATCAGACTGGGGAGCTCACTGCATGCATTGGGGTCTTTGCAATACTCTCTGTGCATGTACATGGAAGAATGTTTTCTCTCTGGGGCAGGAGAAAAGAAATCAGGGTGCAGCACAGACTGCTTGCAGGGTGGTTGGGTGGCTGCTTTCAGCAACATAGAATACCCTTCTGTATTTCTTTTTGCAAAACTGGCAAAGATACCTCATTTTTCCCTACATCACCTGCCTCTTGAAATTGTTTTGCCCTTTGGGAAGTGTTTTTCTTCCACAGGTAAGCACAGCTTTGCATGTATGTGAAAACAAGCTCTGTTGGCCAGCACGTGACAGCACTTTTGCTGCCCTGGAGCAAGCCCAGGGAGAGCAAAGTGACCTTGGGAAGAGCATAAGGGGACACAGATTCTCTAGAAAAAAAAGGGAAGCGGGGCTGGACACTATAAAGGATATAACATGGCTGGTGGGTGCTGCATATCACCAGCTCCCTCTGAGGTAGAACACACAGCATAAAACCCCATCAAGAAACACACAGCATTTTTAGCAAAGCTGGAGGAAGCAGAATGCGGATGAACTGCCGAAAGAGAGCTTCAGGTCTTGCTCACATTTTTCATCAGTGCAGTAATGAATTTAAATTGCTTCCCTGAATTATTGATGCCATCACGTCAGCAGAGACTCTGTGACAAAGCAAACCTGGAGAACAGGCTGCCAAACCGGGGTAGGAGAAGCCCAGGCTCCCCTGATCTCCACAGGGTATTGGAAACATCAGGCTGCATTCTCTGTGTAGCTCACCTCCACACCAAACATAAATTAAAAATAATAGTAATACTTGAAGCAGCTTTCTCTCTCTTCCTCTGCACTGCAGACACAGCATGTCTAGCTCTGCACAGTGCACAGCCTGTACTCAGCTCCTAGCGCACCAATAATGCAAGGCTTTGTACTTGGCAAGCTCACTATTACAAAATGCTAATGGATTTGAAGGTGTCGGATTTAGTTAAGCACTATATCGACAGGCAAGGTCGGAGGTAAACAGTTTGCAATCCAAAAGGACAAAAAAGAGGTGTCTTGTCAGCAGTGCTTAAGTTCCTTTGACATGTACTACTCTTGGAAGAGAAGCAAGGTATTTCCTAATGTGTTTTGAGGATGGAGAGGAAGGAAGAGCCTGCAGAGAGGGCATAGCAGGGTAGGGAGCAGGTGCAGCCTGTGCAGCAACTGCATGATAAATTCAGTCTGCAGCAGAGCACATATTTTGCATGCATAACCGTGTGCCTCATTCAACTGGCGTCCCCTGCAAATCATTTACGCATTTCTTCCCTGAGGTTTTCAGTTCTCTCACATCAATAAGAAAGTGAAGAGACTGAGGACACAGGGGAAACAGTGGTAACCAAACGCAGAATTTTTTCACCCAAGCTAAGTGCAGGGTTTTGAAAGGTAGTTAGATTTCCTGTATCCCCTTTACACTATAAAACCAGCTTTCCTTGCACATTACATCCGAAGCTGATGCTGAGCACAGCATTGCTGGTAAACTTCCGAGTTGAGATTAGGGAATCCTCCTGCTGTTCCCAACGGTTGAGTTGCTCAAGGCATTGATTTGGCTGTGACTGATCACTCCAGGAGCTGTGGGTCTTCAACTAAAAGCAATTCCAATTTTACACCATGAAACTAACAAATGCAATGGGTCTGAGAGGTCTTTAGAAGAGCTTCTAGGTGAACATTTTGATATCATTTGATTCTTTAGACAAAGCAAGAATTGCTGACAAATGGCTTGCAAGGGGATTTATATAGGAGAAAATACATATCTAATCCCTAGCACTTAAATTTGGAAGTCATGAGAACGACTCCAAATTCATAAAATTATTAAAATCAATAAAGCTGTGACTTTATGTGCTCTGTCACATCTGAGTCCTGTTACCAAACTACCTTTGTAATCATCCAGCCTCTTGCAAAGTGCACTCTCAGCTTACATTTCCAAATGAGCTGTGGCAAGGGACATTGTAAGGCAGCAATTCTCCAGCTGGAACAGCCACAGAAGGGGATGCTGCAGGCACTGAAGTTCCTGCCCTTGGGTAATCAAGAAACCCATGTGACAGCCTGGTGGCATTCACAGATTCCGTGTGCAGCATTGCCAATTACACCAGATAGCTAATTGAGCAAAGAACCTTTTTTAAGCTTCCAAGGTTGCTTCTGCAAATCAGACCTAGCATTATTCCATAAGTTTTCTTCAAAGGTGTGGCTCTGCTTTTATACCCAATCTATCCATTTTGCAAGTCATCTTTACCTCCTAATGCTGTGAGGTGTTTACCCCCACAGGAAGATTCATTCCTCCCTGCAGCTGTCACCAACCACAACAGCATCGGCATGTTTCCACCCGTGAAGCTGCTGCATGGGGAAATGGCTCACACAGCCACCAGCCCAGCTCTGAGGGGAGGAGAAGGGCCTCCAGGGAGGGAGGAGGCTGATCAAAGGGGTAACAACACATTCCCCATGTCCTGGGAGGGGAAGACATACAGAGCAACCCACAGAGAAGGTAAAGGTGTGGAGCAGCTGATTTGGTTCCTCACCAGAGGATTAAGGGAAAGAACTGAGTGGAATACAGCACTTCATCATCTGCACCTCCATGCATGTACTAAAGGTTTGCCTGGGGGAGATGAGCTTTGGAGCTGTCTCACCAGCTCAGAGGAGCATACCTCATTCTTATTTCAGTGGCAGGAACATAAAACTTGCCTCCTCTAGTCACACATTTCAAAACTACAAACTAACAGCTTCTGGCAGATCAGAAGGGCTGTCAGCACATCTGATTGTCATTTCTGTGAAGCTGGATACCACTGTGGTTAGACCTCTTAAGATCTTCTGTTGCTTTCAGAGCCTTTTCTTCTACTGGTACTGTTCTTGATGATGAAGAGCAAAACTGTAACCGTATGAAAGACTTACTAAGCATACTTTAAAGACTGTTTGCAGCATTCTATGATCTTCTTCTATCTTACTGATGATCCTTCTTCTTTGCACAGAAGATGGTTTCCTGGAAGTGGTCAGAAGGGCCTGCAGATATTCTGTAGTAACGATGGTGTTGACAGCCTTGACAAGGGCCTGTTCCAGAGCAAAGACACTCATATTAACTTCCCTGTGCTGAGCAAGGACCAGACCATATCTACAGGACTCTGATAAATGTAAACAGTGGATATAGGCTCCATGCAGATAGCTCTCCCATTTCTTTGCTTAAGTATCCCCTTAATATGCCTGGTCTAACACATGGAGATCCTCCAAGCTGTGTGTGGATGACAAAAAGATTGATAACAAGTGTGGAGGCATCTAACCAAAAGCAACGGGAGCAGTTAGGTGAGTCAAAGGTCACTCACACTTCAGAGCAGCAATGACACTGGGCTTAGCCCAAAGCTAACAAACACACCAGTTGGGGAAAGCATGGATTTACAGACTAAGCCAGACCCAGACTCTCTTGAGCATCACCACTAGACACACCCCAGGGCGGACCTTTGGGCACACAGTTGTGGTTGGGC
The DNA here is from genome assembly GCA_013389865.1 of Piaya cayana. NCBI lineage: Eukaryota > Metazoa > Chordata > Aves > Cuculiformes > Coccyzidae > Piaya > Piaya cayana. The sequence continues at coordinate 177,631 of WAAB01007890.1, forward strand.
ACAGAGAAGTCTCTTGGGCAGCTCTGAGCCACCCACTACCTGCTGAGAAACACGCAGTGTCTGAAAGCGGGGGTGGGGGAGAGAGAGTATTTCTGAGGGGAAATGGGCTGCTGCACAGAAGCCACATTTTCATTAGCAATTGAAATCAGAGCCGGTTTAGGCTGCAGTCCAAAGGTACAGGAAATCCCAGTCCTGTGCAAAAGAGACAAAGCAAGAGACAGACAGCTCTGGCACAGCATTACACCACCGAGCTGCTGCTTGCCCCAGCACTAATGTGACATAATGTCCAGTGACAGGCTCTGAGCAACAGCAAAGTAACTCCTAGTTTTTTCTGTTCCATAACCTTTTTCCACATTTCAAAATGTTAATTAGAACTAGCCCTGACAAAGCACTTGCAGACCTGGGAGGGTAAAAGAATTAGAGTCCAGTGCTTAGGTGCACATGTGCAGCACAGGTAGCAGCAGCAAATCCAACCTGTGTGCCAAAGACCTCAGGTACCAACCTCAGTGCTTAAGATCCAGACTCAAAGCTATCATAAGACTCTGGACAAGTTGTCTAGGCAACTGTAAAGGTGGAAAAGCTTAGGTACTTTGTGAGGTTGTTCTTCATTAACCCTGGCCTCTTTAACTCTGCCTGAGAAACTGTGTCCTTTGAGGATGTGGAGCTTTCACCTCTCCACATGTCCACTCTTCATCAAAGGAATGATGTATTCCTCACAGCTAAGGCTGAGGCACATTAGAAGCTGAGGTTTACAAGATAATGGTATTGGGATAGTGCTAGCAACAGAGATCACTCAATGTTCCTGCTCTGTATTTGGGAGAAACATTCAGTTTCCACATTTCTTCTCTTGTTGGTTTCTCTGCTGAGATTACAGAAAGGGCCTTGCTATCAGAGTAAAGAAGATATCCAGCTCTGTTGGATAAAGGAACTGGACTGGGACCACTAGATCTTTAAAAGCCCTTTTAACAACAGATAAAATTGTAGTTTGGATTAACATTCAAATACTGTGCCATCCAGAAGTTTAGAGGGCTAGTTTCAGCGATTTCCTAATTTCTTGTTCTTTCTTTCTTATTTCTTACCTTATATGTCTCTGATTTTTTCTTCCCAAATGCCAAAAAGCTTTGCTTTAAAGATGTAAGAATGTGGTCAAAGCCACTGTCAAACTTTTTGAAGTGCTCCTTCAGTGATCCCTGAGGAAAAGGGACAGAGAGAGTCAAAGGATGCACATATAGAGACCCTGCACAGGCAACAGCAAGGAATTGTTGTACTTTTGCTCTTTCTGCTGTCAGAAACAGTCTTCTTCATGAGTTGCATCATCCTGTGACTTCATTTCAAAGAAAAGCAAAACATGAAAGAAACAATTCAAACTCCGGAAAGATGTATTATGTTCTTAAGTCCAAATCTGGAAGACCAAAAACTATAAAAAATGGGTGGCAATAGCTCTTATCCAGGGTCTATGCATAACTCGCCCCTATGGATGGTGAGTGCAGGAAGAGCCAGCTGTTCTGTGCTTTTCTGCTCTAGTGTCCTGCTCCCAGCATGGCCATCACCTCTTATTCAATGGGAAAGTAAAAGAATTTATTAGCAAGCCAACAGGGGATAAATTCTGTTCATTTCATGAATCAAATCCTGTGGCAACATAGCCAGAGGAGGTCTGAAAACCAGGGCCCCAGGTCTCCTGTTCCTCCCCAGCACTGTCCACAGTCCTTGTCAGAAACACCCCCAAATCCTCTCTTGACATGTGAGCCTATGGGACAGGCTGTCAATGAGCTCCGGAGACCAAAACTGCACATTGCAGCCAGGATTTCTTTTGTCATTTTCCTTTTGTTCCCTTCAGCATACTCAAGAGAGCCTGTGCAATGACTGCAAAGATGCTCAGGGGATCTTCGCAGTAGAGCACACACCACCAGCTACTATTAGGAGCCTGCAGTCGTGTATTATCTGGATATGGAGCCCAGGATATGAAGGTGGATGTCTGATATAACAGTTTAATGTTTAAAAGTGTGAGGGAAGGGGAACTTACCCAAGGGAGGGATACATTTCTGGTCATCCTTCTCTACATCCTGACTACCCACCATAGCCTGGGGCTCTGTGAGTTATCACTGCCCTGGGAAGATGCTCAGCTACTAAGGATGAGTAGGTACCAGGTGAAGTTCAGCCCCTGGAGTTTGGGTGCCATGGGGCAGCATGGTGTACCCCTTGGTAGCAAAACAGTACAAACAGCAGAATGGAGCTCCCAGAAACTGGAAAAGATGAAGTTGTCAATATGCAGCTTCAGACGAAGCAGAGGAAGGTGCTGAGCCTGAAGATTAAACTATGGTCTCACTCATTTCAAATCAGGATGTAAGAGTGAAGTGTGTGCCTGCCCTACAGTCTTAAAATATTCCGTGTTAACGTGAGTCTCCCATACCTTGACTTTAGAAGTGACTGTTTGCAGAAAATGCTCTGTAATCTCATCTTCCATCCTGTCTAGAAATCCATTTACCTTAACATCCTGACCAGTGCTGGCACTGCAAATATATGTTAGCTTATGCCACACAGTTCTGTTAAAAAGAAAAAAAAAAGGGATATGGAAAGTATTGATCAGATCAAACCTGATGATTCCCTCAGATCAAAACTCTTCCAACAGTAACCAACATGACTGCCTGAGCAACTGAATGGACATATGCTCAGGTCCAGGGCTGGAACAGTGACCAATATATGTGCACCCTTCTTTGTCTAGCTCCCTTCAAGATGCTGCCACAAGGACATGAAAGCTCAATGCATACAAATGACACTTGTAGCTGCCACTAGAAAAGTAAAAATTCTAGTATTTTCAAAAATTAGCAGGCATGAAGTGGCCTTGATGAATGGAGGCTGGATGAGCATCCTGTGTGCCTGTGACACCCTATAAATACAAGAACAACAATCATCTTCCATCAGAACAGACTTCAAGTCAGTAAATCCTAGTTGAAATGATAACCAGCTTGAAAGCTGACATTTTACTGTCTGTGAAAGCTCAGTGTATAACTTCATTCTCAGTGTCACTGTAAAGAATTATGTCAGAGAGTCTTGTAAGTATTCAGTCCAAGATCCAACATCAGCAACATGCAAATATAACAAACAAAACAGCTACCTAGGCTCAATGAAGGCTGCAGTGTCAAGTAAGCACTGTCCATATGCTGGATTTGGGTATTTGCTGACTCCAGAGATCTCCAGATAATGTTATGCAGGAAGAAAGGAAGCAACCTTGTTCTCTGTACTGCTGCAAGCACTTCTGAAATTAGTTTGTATGTGCAAACAGCCTCCCCCACCCTTCTGTGCTTTATTGCTTCCCCAACTTCCTAGCAACGCCAGGGAAAGCCTGGCATGCTCAACTGAGTTTCATTCAGCAAAGTAATTAAGATTAGGTTTAAATTGAAGTTCACTAGCACACCCATCTTAGAGCAATGTTTATGAATCTTTCCTGCTGAGGGTAAATCAGACCAGGGAGAGGAACCACATCACAACATATAGCAGAATCAGCCAGGGTAATGTCCCCGCATGCAATGTGGCATTGCTGCCTGCCTCCTGCTCAGGGTAGTGGACACTGGGAAGAATGAGATGGTGGACCACATGCTATGGTCCCTGTACCTACAGGGTCTGGGAGCAGGTGAGAAACAGAAGTGCCAGGCTGGCAACACAGTACTTCTGGCCCTGGCCACAGGCAGGGCTCCCACATGAGTCTTTTGAGTGAGAAGATCAGATAGAAGAAAATTAATCCCACTTCCCCTGCCCCTAGAATCTTGTTTCTAACCTGAGAATGCAGCAGTTCTCCAGGATTCGTAAGCCACTGCAGATCTCCAGGCAGCCATCAAGTTGGAAGAAGCTTCTTACTTCATTTTCATAGCTAGATTAAAAGAGACATTTTTTTAAGCTGGTGTGCTCTGTAATTCATCGGACAGTGTTAGCCCAGCAGCAAATGGGGGAAATATCCTCTGATTATTTGTATTTCCATCATGCAGAGTTTCACTCCCCAAGGAGGGATCTAAAGCAGAACAAAGACAATCTCGGTCCTGCCCAGCTGGTGAGGAAGGAGAGCATAGGAATGGCACAGGGGGAGCCTTCGAGTTGCCTGGGTGCCACTGCTAGGGATCAAGTGGCAGGATGTTCACTTTACCATTGCAGTTGCTGCAATGCTTCCTTCTGGAAACAGACTGGACTCTGTTAATAAAGCTGCAGAATAAAGCCTCAGCATGTGTGAATAACCCACAAAGACTATCAACCACTTCATTGCAACTTCAGTCCACAAATACCTCCTCGACAACTCTGTTTTATAGGAATTTCCTATAAACAACCATCAAACATCTGAACAGGCTGGAACACTGGGCAGAGTCCAATGGCATGAGGTTTAACACAGCCAAATGCTGGGTCCTGCACTTGGGGCACAACAACGCTATGCAGAGCTACAGACTAGGAGAAGTCTGTCTAGAAAGCTGCCAGGAGGAGAGGGACCTGGGGGTGTTGGTCAACAGCCGACTAAACATGAGCCAGCAGTGTGCCCAGGTGGACAAGAAGGCCAATGGCATCCTGGCTTGTATCAGAAACAGCGTGACCAGCAGGTCCAGGGAGGTTCTCCCTCTGTACTCAGCACTGGTGACACCGCTTCTTGAACACGGTGTTCAGTTCTGGGCCCCTCATCACAAGAAGGATGTTGAGGCTCTGGAGCGAGTCCAGAGAAGAGCGACAAAGCTGGTGAAGGGTCTGGAGAACAGGACCTATGAGGAACAGCTGAGAGAGCTGGGGTTGTTTAGCCTGGAGAAGGGGAGGCTGAGAGGAGACCTCATTTCTCTCTACAACTACCTGAAGGAAGGTGGTGGAGACGAGGGAGCTGGCCTCTTCTCCCAAGTGACAAGGGACAGGACAAGAGGGAATGACCTCAAACTCCACCAGGGGAGATCTAGGCTGGACTTTAGGAGGAAGTTTTTCACAGAAAGGGTCATTGGGCATTGGAACAGGTTGCTCAGGGAGGTGGTTGATTCACCTTCCCTGGAGGTGTTTAAGGCACAGGTGGATATGGTGCTGAGGGGCATGGTTTAGTGTTTGATAGGAATGGTTGAACTCGGTGATCCAGTGGGTTTCTTCCAACCTGGTTGTTCTATGATTCTATGATATGAAACAAAAGAGGAGCAATGGCAGATCCAGGTTGACATAGCATCAGCAGTCCCTGCATCAGGATTTCTTTCTTCTGAGCACTGAGGATGTACCAAAAAGGAAAACAGCATTCCTCCTACCTCTCCAAGAAGCTCAGGCACTCCTCCAGGCACACAGCTTCCACCTTCTCGCTCAAGCTCTCACTGACACGACAGGCAGCCTCCGTCTTCTCTGTTAGTATCTGTAGATTTTAAGGTGTGAGAAAACGGGCCAAAGCTATTTTTCACTGTGTAGTGAACAGGAATACATACCATCCCTCACTCCACTGAAAATCCCACGCCTCCTAGGCAACAACTTCAGTTTGGGTTTTGAGAGACTTTGTGGAAATAAAAGTATTTTTTGGGAGCCTGATTTTAATGCCTGATCCTACATCTGTGTTACCTCTGCTTTCATTGTGGTCAACAGGCTGGAGTCAAGCCTTATGCTCAGAATAAACCCTGCCCTTACAGATGTTCTCTGCTAGCAATAAATATCCAGCCTGGCAGCTCAGCTCATGCAAAGACCTGCCATCTGAGGGAGCACCTGCATTTCTGCATGATTTACCCTTGCAGATAAATTTAGGAGCAAATGCTAAAAAAGGTTTAGGCAGCTCTGTGCCCTGTGCCTCTGCCAGGGTTTCTACTAGAGATATCTGAAGAAGCCAGGTGTCTTCTTCTGAGCCATTACTGCTCATGCCTGACATGGCAATATGTACCAGACCCCATAGCACCTGTCTTGCCCCACTGATCCCAGCTGGGTGGCCCAGGAGCCTGCAGGAGGTGGGCTGTGCCAGATAGCTCAAAATCCATCCCATATTGGGCAGGTTTGAGCAAGTGGCAACTTAATGCTGCCCATTAGTTGCTCTGTGGAAACGAAAGCTTGAAGGGGAGAGCCAGATGGATAAAAGGAGACAGATGGACTCATACCGCTGTGATCTCCTGGTGCTCTGGGAAGCATGAGCCAGAGACAAAGGCTGACTCACATAGCGAATGGGTTTTTCCACTGCTCACAACAGATGTAAAAGTTCACCCAAAGGGAAAGGATAAAATATGCTACCCCAAAGTGCCAGGAAACCATGGCTGATGAGTTTCCATGACACCTTGTTCATTTTCTATCTCGTCTTTAAGCATCAGCCTGAGAAAATCGAGGAGGTGGCAATTTGATAAGGCTTTCCTATTTCTCCAGGCTTTTCCATTACCTGCCCTAGAGCACTCAAAACTGCCAGTTACATGTACAACAGGGCAAAACTACTCGTGCTGAAGCATGACAAGATATGTGGACCACAGAATTCAAAGCAGTCTTTGGCCTGGTCCCTGTAATAAAACCTTTGTTCTCTCAGACAGAAGCAGGGTGGGGGGAAAGCCCATTTGGTAGCTAAAAGCCACACTAGCACTTGGACATCACCGAGTACATCATTGTTCCACTGCTCTAACAGGCACAGGGCAATGCAAGAAGGGGGCTCTCCCATCTGTGGACTCTGCACTTGGTCCCTGGGTCTGAGCTGGGTGAGAAAAGACTGGTTTTTCCAGCTAGGGCTGTATCCTCAGAGGGAAAGGCAGTTGTTGCTGACTCACAATGCCCACTGCCAGCCTCCAACAGGGTGCCTGAGGTTGTCTGCCTTCCCAAAGAACTACGGGGCTGCTTCCCTCTCTCATGACCTGAAACAGAACTGCTGCTGGGGTGGTGGCTGTGGAGAAGCACGATACAGTTGCATCAGCCCACAGCCTGCTCCTGACCTGCAGCATTACTTGAGTCCACGTGAACACTCCAGGATTTATTTTAAGCCTTCTGCACCCTCTGACCATGGTATGTACCGGTCATAAATTGGCAGTGTGGTTCTGCAATGCCCTTCAAGCACTTGACTGTGCTCTGAAGTAATCTCTTGTGCTGCCCAACCCATCAGGGCAGCAGACACAGCTGCAACCTGCACGTAAGCGGGGAACAAGCTGCCTGCGTTTGCACCACCAGGTACGTGGACCTGCCATGGCTTGGCAACTCTTGCAGCTTTCGTATAAGTGTTCTGCAGAACTCATACAGAGCAGACCAGTTAACATACACCAAGACTTACCAAAATACTGTATGAAAATCTGCCTGCATACATGAAAATACAATTTCTTCTCAAAACATCTAAGCGCAGGCTCATCTTTATTTAGTTAGTTTAGTTTTCTTAACATATGCACAAGAGTAAAACAGGTTTGGGAGCAAAGAGATGCATTTTAAGTATTGCAGCTAATTTGCAAGCTTGTAACACACTGACCTTAGCCCAAAGACATTCAAAATTTGGTCTTGCCAAATACCTACATATTTGTATGGAAAAAAACCCATAAATGCTGCAAAATATGAGAATTTTCCAGTTCCTTCTGGTTTACCTGAATGACTGCAGCATCTGCACAAGGAGGTTTCCCAGTATCAAAGGCTTCTCTCAGATCTTTCCCTACTTCCTTCTAAATACGAAAAGAAAATTAAAAAAAAAGAACAGTTGAGATACAACAGCATTTGTAATGAGTCAGGTTTCCCAACCTCTCTTTATGCATTTGGGCTAGACGAATTTTTGCCTCTATTTTTTGGCCACTCATTTAACCCAAAACCTGGCTGTTTTCCAGCTGACCTAATAACATTGTTCTGTTTTGTTCTGCATTGTTTGTTTGAGTTTAAATGATTTGCAGCTTCCTTTCATCACAGTGTCAGCTCGGGTTATCTACAGTCTTCCCTAGTTAGCTTGGCTCAAATGAAGGCATCTACACAGCAAAACAACATTTAGGCAGAACACTGTGCTGCCAACTACTGTATCTGAGATTTTTCTGCTGTTCCTAGCTCTAGCCAGCACCCACATAAACCAGCCAGTGCTAATTAGAAGCATTCCCTCACTTGAGCCAGGGGCTTGTGACTGCAAAGAGGAGCTGGGTCAGTGTTTAGAGCTACTGTCACGGAGAGATGAGCCCCACAAGGCTGCATGATGGGAAATTTCCCAAGACTTGGCTGACTTGTGTTATTTTGAATAGACTGTAAAAGCAAAACACTGAAGAGAAAGGGCTCATTGCTTAAAACATGATCTGACCTTTTTAGAAGCTTTAAACTAAAAAGCTTGTCTTGCTTATTTATTCTTTCATTTCTGCATCTTCCTCCAAGGAAACTGAAAGAATTTAAAGTCTGATCTTTCTTTTTTGTCTTTGTTCTTTTCTGGATAATGAATTTGGAAATTTGTGGCTGTCACTGAAGAATTTCATCAAAAGTATATTCAAAACAACTGCTTGGCTATACTCATTGAAAAGTGTTAACCAAATACAAACAAGCAGTTGCAAACAACCCAAGAAAATATTCCTTTCCTCCTGAGTGCCATCACCTGACTGTGTGCAATTGTGTGAACGTGATGTGCTGAGATAATACATCCCAGGCGAGCTGCACAAACACTTCTAGCCTGCACAGTAAAATGTGTCATCTTAACCCAACAAAAAGGTCTGGCTGCCCAATGGAACAAAGCATGCATTTAGTTAGTAAATGCAAGGCAATAACTTGTTGAGCCATGGTCTTAGTTGCTCTAGATCAGATGATGTCTCTGAACCAGCACAAGCTTCAGATCCACAGGTGGGCAGCCCAACACTGCTGGCTGCCCATCCAATCACTTCCTCTCAGAAAATACAAGGGGCTGAGTTATAACTTGGGTCCCTTGTCTGTCCGATTGCTGTTTCAAAACAAGCAAGAATTTAACACCCTTGAGATCTCTACATAGTTATAAAGTGCAGTCAAAATTGGTTGAGAGGCTCAACATGGGTAGGAGGGCATCACTGACACCGACAGGCAGGTGGGCAGAACAACTGCACAGCTTTATTCTTTTGGGTAGCAGCAGGTCTTCTGCACAAATTCTCCAAAGTACATTAACTTGGCAGTTCTATTTTTATCTACTTGAAAAAATAGAGGGAGGGAAGAAGACTCAGGTTCAAGTGATCCTTTGCAGGTCAGTCTAAACCATCCTCACGCTTCTGTCCAGCTGTGCATGTCCAGTCCTACCACCTCCATTTTTGGACAAAGAGCCTGTTTTGAGCTAAGGCTGCAAAAGCCAGGGATAGAAAGTTCATTTTCTACCTCTCAGTATCGGAATGAACCCTAGCATCATGCTGGAAGGTTTGCCTTGCACTCATATCATACGGCAAGGGTAAGGGGGATGAATTGACAGTCCAATCAATGGCATTATCATTTCGAGTTTTCCAGCCTTGCAACCTCAAAGGCACAAAGTCCCCCTGTCCTGAACATGTCTGGGCTGAGGGAATGCTGCCTGTGTGCAGAGCTGGCTGAGCTGCCCACAGAGGTGTTTGGAAGTGGTTTTGAACCCCAGGTGGCGTCTGTGCTCTCAGAACCTTCAGGTATGGTCACGGTTCTCACAGCTTATAGTTTGCACAGACAGCAGGACAGCACTCCCAGTGACAAGCCAGGTATTCACAAGCAAAATAGCCCATGTCTTATTCTCAGCGGTATTTTTTCATTTAGAAAAATTCATTTACTGAATGTGAAAAAGTCATCTACTGAAGTGGCAAAACCCACACAAATCACTCATAGATAACGAAGAGGATATTTGTTCAAGAGCAGCTTCTGAATATTTGGAATAATGGAGGACTGGAGTATCCTAGAAAAACTAATAGATGGTTAAAACGGGTTTTATAAGCTCTTCCTCTAGGCTGAGAAAAGATATGTCCGTAATTTTTCCATATGGAGTCAGCTTATGTCCACTTAAGCTCACTAGCTTGAACCCAGAGCTAGTCCTAAGCTGGCCAAGTCTAAAGTGAGCTTGGTCACTGCTGTACCACCCCCTGCAGCATTTCTAGTTCTGCCCTCTGCGTACAATGCAGCACCATGAACAGCTGTGATGCTTCCAGAGTCAAGGTGGCATGAAAAAATGCAACCAACTCAGGGCAGTGTGGCACAAGTGCTCATAACCCCTGCCAGATCTATGTCAGCCTGCGCAGAGCATGGTGTATAAGGAAAGCAAAAAGTTCATCACTAAACAAGAGCCTTCTCCAGATGTTACATTAGAAGGAATCAAATTAAAAAAATAGGAGAGTTAAATTTTCTGCCACTGTGTCACTGTTAGTCAGCATCTGTGAGGGTTTGTCAATGACTCAGTGACATGCTCTAAGATAACTTCACTAGCACTACCCTGAGTACAGTAATTTCCTTCACTGAAATATGTGCTAAAAACAGACCTTAAGAGCATGTGGTCTTCCACAGAGTCATGATTACAAACAGCCCATAAAGATGCTTAATGTTAAACACTGAAATCAGTAGATTTTAAGCATATTGTCACCAGCTGGCACCTCTACTCCCATGTTTGTGACAACCTTCTTGTTCTCCTTCAGGGACTATGTCTTGAGGAAAGTTTCTGCAATTTAGAATACTTCCCCTGGGGTGATTTAGCCATTTGCCATGGCATTTCTCCTCTTCTGCTCCCCAGGGACTGATGGAAAGGGAAAGCATAAGAGATGAGTGAGGTAACTCCTACTGTTGCATTTCAGGTTTAGCTGAATCTAAAAGGCCCCACTGAATTTTGCAAATAGCATGATTTCCTTTGGAGTTCCCCATTCTGCAACGGATCTTCCCTGCTTCATCTGTATCCCACTTACTGAGACAGCACTCTTCAAACGGGGAGCTTCCCTGAGACAAGGAGAACCTGCAGCCCTGGAGCTGAGGCCCCTGTGGGATTGCAAGACTGGATATTCTGCTCTATCCCTGTGGGACAGCAGTGCGGGGTGTGCACCAGCTGCACCATTTCTTGCGCCGGGCTCTGGAAATAATCTTTGCTATAACCTCACCAGTATCAATTCAGCAGGCTGGAGAGGGCTGTGAGGTGTCCACACACCAACAAATCCTGCAGCCTCAATATCCTGCACAGCTGAGGCAAAGGGACTATAAAAAACCCAACCATTGCACACCATGGGCTCATTAACAGCTGGAGAGAAGATGAACAGCATCTTGAAATAGCCCTCAATAAGGAAGTGGATTTCACACATTTTTCCTTTCTTCTAGGCACATTGGCTTCTGAGTAGAGTAGACTGCAACACTATGAAGGTGTAGCAACCAGATGAAGAGGGAATTGCAAATGTCCCAGCAACTCTTTACTAAGAAGCAAGGACAGGGCAGCATCCCTTTGTCAGAAGACAGTCATGGACCTTCACACTTGGGCTCAGCAATGAAACTCAGCCAAGACAGAGACCTTGGGGCTCACACGCAGCTGTTAACTTAGCTGGCTCAGCTAAGTTAACACGGGCATTCCTTATTTTAAAACCATGGGAATAAAACAGGCAGATTGTGGTAAAACTCCTGAGTTCTTACCCGGGCAACTGCAAGTAACTTTTCCTCTGTCTTCAAAATAGTCCGCACAAGACACTGTACACAAAGGGAAAGGTTGTGCTGGGCGGTCTGGTTGGGTCTCAGACACATCTCGCTGCCACTGTGTACAGAAACGAGAGCTCAGCCAGAGGCGCAGCTTCCTGCTGGTCCACAGCCCACCTCCCACCTGGCACTCCCTGCAGAGGCACTAAGCAAATAGGGTGCCTTGCACGGACCCAGCAGTGTTTGCAGCATCAGGGCAGCCACAACATAGTAGATAATCTTTATCCTGCCCTATTGCCAGCTATTCATTTGTGCTGTTTCTTTTTCTTCTTCCTGTATTTGCTGCCCAATTTACACTTTTTGCCCACCACTTCCCTCTCCCCTTCCCTCAGTCCTGCTGCTGAATCTTCATGGGCTTGAGCAGAGTCACCCAAACACACTTCCAGGGACACGCAATTTTACAAATGTCATATATTCTCTCTGAATAGAATAAAAAGCACTTATATACTAGGACAACTGCATCAATACAGGAGCTTTCATTAAAGTTGTAACTGTTTCCAGAAAAGAAAATCCAAATGCTTAAGGCTGGCATCTCTTCTCACTTCCACTTTTTTCACTACCTTCTGACACTGATACAGTCATAGGTTGGTTTTTTTTCCCTTGAAGTAATTCAGTATTTCCATAACAAGTTTTTCCTATCTTTGAGCTTTTCATTGCATATTTACATTACATATGTAAATGTACATTACATACACCTCCAATTTCATGCAAGTTTTCAACATTTCATCAATCCATTAGTCTTAACTAAAACTCAAGTTTCACCGTTTAGAACCTAGGAAAATATCAATAGAAGGGATGCATCCTGGCCACGTGCCTCCCATATGTCTGAGGACAACATGCAACAGCGTGTCCCCACTACCCTGCCTGGGAAGAGCCCACCTGATGAAATAGTTATGAGCTAATCAAGGGTTCATAAGTTCAATTAATATAAGGAAGAGAGAAGCAGTTAGCTTGGATGGAAGCAATTAAATAACACAAAAGGGCTGCAAACTATTAGGATATAAGTAGATTGGAGCTGTCAAGAAGCAAATTAACCATGGACACAGAGAATCAAACACCTCATCTACCATTGTTGTACAAAAAGAAATCACAAGAAAGCTTCAGGCTTTGATGACACCCACAAGCTTTGAATTCACATTGAGCCAAAAGGTCCCAGATGTGCTGCTCTGCAGATCATGGGGAAAGCCACATCTGTTTTCCCAAATGTGGGAAGGAATTCAATGATCTGCTATATTTTTCCTGTGATCTGAACACTGATGCAGGAAATATGGAAACAGCTGGTCAAACTACAAGCCAGATAAAGCAGCAAGAGAACCAAGGAGACAACAGAAGTCCACAGAGCACCGTCCTAACATAAAGGCCAGAGGAAATCACTCTAGAGTAATCAGAGTATTATGGTCCTTGATAAAAAAAGGTTTAATGCGAGAAACAAACTTATTTAAGAAAGCAGGACACCGTGCATGCCTACAGGAGGCCAGTGGAGAAACATCTATCTACCTCAGCTGAGCCCCTGAGCCCAATACTAAGGATTTAGAAAGAGGTACAGTACTGCATGAAAACAAAGGCTTGGATTCTGAGAGCACAGAAGATAAAAGATGTGATGGAAAAGGCTAAACTCAGCAAGAGTCCTGAGCATCACTGCATTAACAAGAAGCATGGAGTATCCTCAGAACTGAAGAGCAGAGACAGAAAAAATGTAGAAACAAAGAATTCCTTCAAACATACCTTTTGTACATCTTAAGGCCCCATTCATAAACTAAAAGACATTGGTTGAAGCTGAAATGGTTATTGCCCGTAAGCGTGGAAAGATGAGAAGACAAAGAGGTGTGACAGCAGTGGGCATAAGTGACGAGTAGTCCTGCCTCCTTGAAGACACCACTTCTGCGCTCCAGGTCTGGGAGAAACACAGTTTCCAGTTGACTCAGATGCTGTTTTAGTGCAGTCTCATCTGTGTCACTAGAGGAATCAAGCAAGGGAATCTGGTCTGTCATATGGTGTATTAGCTTTTCTTCCAGATCTTTCCTCCAGAAGTTTGGACTCCAGGTGGAAACAGACTCCATTTCTTGGCCATTGCCAAGCCACTCTGCTTCCTTCTGCTTCTCCCACTTCAGTGATTCCCCCACTGACTGTAATGCCTCCAGGGACATCATACCAGTTCCACTGAATGCTTCTTCCACCACAGTCCACATTCGTTCAGCCAGTAGTGTGTAAAGTGATTCAGACTTTCCCACACCATTACTTCCAGAGTGCTCCAGATCATAGATACGATCACAAGCTTCAAAAAATTTTCCTTCCTCAATGCATATGCAGATGATTTCTTCTGCAACAGAGAGAGTAACAAGACAACTTGATGTTTATTCACTCCCCTACAAGACCCATCACTTTAATATCAAAATACTGAAGTAAGTAGTTTATATGTATCCTAAAATTCCTCAGGATCTATTCAAGATTGTCTCACTTAAGGTCTAGCACACACATTTTTCAGTTTGCTTAGAGCAACCACTTTCTTTCCTCTTTCTATCTTTCATTCTTTCTCCTCAAAGCTAACTAAGCCTGCCAACTAGTCTTCTGCAGCTTTCAGTCATCATTCCAGTAGAACTCCTCATGCAGGCAATGCAGATTCATTAATGACAATCTTTCCTCAAGGAACGTACCTTTTGTCCAGAAGAAAAGCATTAGAGAAAGCACATCATCTGAAACAGCCAACAGCTGAAAACCAAGCCTAGAAGGAATCCTCTTTCTTATCTACAGAAACTGTAGCAGGACCAAAGTGCTGCAGACTCTCTTGTAAGGTCCCTCCCACCCATTTACAGTCTGGTGAGGCTACACAGAGGGTCTCACTCCTGCCAGACAGCTCCTGTCTTAGACTGAGGCTGTGCAATGCAGTCCAGGGTTCTCTCTTTGTGGTTTTTTTTAATTAGGCCAAACAGCTATTTATGCTACTTTGCCCAAAGGTGAAAATCAGAAGGTGGGATTCTTATCTGCAGTGTGTCAGCTAAGGGAATTCACATAACACCCCATGATTTCCACGCCTGCAAGAAGCTGTAGTGAGTGAGTCAGTGCCCTAATCGCCAAATACCATGTAAAGACAGTTATGAAATCATTAAACTTCAAAATCTGGAGTGAGAAGATTTTCAGCACTACTTGCTTTCAAAGTATCTTACCCGTCACACTCAACCCAGCAGTAACAGTTAAATAATCTCACAAGAGCTCCACGGAGCTGGGTTTTCTTTTTCCCTGTGCGTGTTATGGATTTAAAAGTTGAGCAACAAATGGTTAACAAGATTTGCCCAAAGGTAGCTGGAGAAGAGCCCAGAGGAAAAATCAAGCTTGATGAGAACCTAAGGAAAGTTAAGCAAGTGCAGAAGCAGTGGAGCTCTGAAATCAATTCAGTGTACGGCTTTGGGCATCGAGTGAAGAACAAAGGAGTATCAGCTTCTCATTCACCTATATACTAACTTTCCTCTATGAAATCACCTCATCCATGCAGTAGGAATTAAATCAAACAGGACTGGAGGGAGGAACATGACACAAAATGGAAAACAGTTGATGCAAGGATCTTCAAGAAAGCAACTGTCAGGCTGCTCAGGAGGGATCTAGCAAGCTCTGCTCATCTGGCCCCAATACTGCAGCACATAGGAAAGGTTTACTTAGTACAATTGGCTCATGCACAGCCTACCTCTCCCTCTCCATCTGTGGAGGAACAGCACACTCATACTCAACAGGGTGCCAGTCATACGCACATCATGCTTCTCACAAGACACATCAGGATTTTTTGCAGGGTTAAAAATAAGAACAGCAAAAGAGAAATCCTTGTGAGGCAAAGAGAAAGTGAAATACAGAAGTTTCCAGAGGAGCAAGTGTACAGTTCAGAAAGGACAAGAACTCAGCTGAAGAATGAGGAGGAAGAAAAATTAAAGCACCTACTCCAGAAGTTAATGAAAACAAGACCCTGCGGGGCTGGGAGAGACAAAGAAGGTCCAGGACTGAACCCAGAGATAACTTCAAGGTTACCTGCAGGAGTGTCTCCCTTTACTTCCTTCGTGCTGGTTGCCATCTTCAACACATTCCCTGTCACATCCTCACTGCCAGCCTTCTCCTCTGCTGCCTCTTTCCCACTAGCCATGGCGTTCAGCAATTTGCCTGCCACGGTTTTCAGTTTCCCTCTCCTCTTCACTTCCTGCTTCTTTCTCTCCTCATGCATGGACTTAGGCAGCATTCTTGTATTTTCTGTGCTCATGTTCTCCCACTTGCTGCCTCTTCCCACAAAGGCTCTCCAGGAATACTTCATCTTCCTCATGATCCTTGCAGATTCCAATGCTTTCTGTCCAACTTGGAACACTATTAGAAAAAAAGCTTTAGAAACTCTTCTATGCCAGATGATCTTAGTGGTTGTCCCCCACAGCAGACATTTCTTCCCAGATTTATTCCTTTCTCTGTGCAGCTATAGCCTTCACCTGCCTTCTAAGAAGATAAACCTGATTCCTGTGCGTGCCGAGTGAGGACATTTTTATAGGCTATCAGCCCTCTTATGTAACTTCTCTCTCTCTTCTAGGAAAATAATGTCAAAAACCTCATACACAATCTAACCACAAGAACTGGGGGAAAGCCAGTGGGGTTTTCAGCTTCTTCTAAATGACTAAAACATCCCTGCGTACTGCCAATTATTTTGATGACAATCCTACCCGTTTTAGAAAGTTGATCATTAATAGTTTTCATGAAGCACACATCACCACTCTCCACCCATCCCATGTGCCCTGGCTGCCTCTGAGATCTCCTTTGGCAAGGCGATCACACCTGGCTTTGGAGCCAAATTTTTCCTCACCTCCCAGCAAGCCTAGTGTAAGCCAAGAGGGAAATAAAGCCCCAGAGAACAAGCATTGGTTTTCATGTTTTAGCAGCACCATTCAGAGGAGATAAGAGTGATCTCAGCCTTCTGGGCTGTGCAATTTTCCAGAAACTATATACTCTATTATGTATTGTTTTATATTTATACACGCGTATCTATAAGTGGTGTAACATTACAGCAAACCACCATAAACGTGTGCATGTCTGTCTATAGACACCTGCAGGTCTGCTCACCAGCCACCCTCCATAGAGAAGGGAAAGAAGAGGTATGTCCACTCAGTGCAAGGACGGTATGGCAAGTCTGGGGCTGCTAAAAGATCTGATCCCTAATCCTCAGAACAAATTCCTACACAGAAAATATCATTTAACTCCAAGAACTCATGTTTAAAATAGAATTTTTACAAGTCCCTGCATTACTATGAGAAAGGCACTACACTTGGACATAACCCGAAATGCTATTCTTACCATACTCTCTTTGCTAGATAGTTACAAAATGGCTTTTACTTCTACTTTCCATTACTATAAAAATGAAATCAAGAACTTGAGGATTCTCATCAGCTGAAGAAAGTGCTTTGTATTAGCCATTACAAGCTGTATTGATTCAAAACCATCTACTAGTCAAGAATTATTGGGTGGGGGTATGAATTTAAGGGGCAATTTTTCCACACAGCGTCTGAATTAATCAGAATATATGCATTCCTCTTTCTGGGTTAACGTCTGCAGTTTCTTCCAAGATCTTTACATTTTCATGACAGTGAAATTCCACTAGTTTCCTACTTGGAAACCAAGTAATTGTCGTGTTGTTCTGACTCTTTTACTCAGTGCTTAATTCCACCAGCATGTTATCACGGAGCTATTTGATTCATTAGTAATGATAGGGAGGAGGAAATTAATACATTTCAATTTGAAGTGCAAACAGAAATTCCAGCAGTGGTCATGCATTTGAGCTGTAGCCAGCAGGAAACACTGAGGTTGCAAAATACAGTGTTTTCCCAGGTTGGGAAAAAAAGTTGAAAACGGAGAAGCTTTCTGTACTTTCCCTTTTGGCCTTAATTTTTAATTAGCTAAAGTTAAAAGTTTCCTTTGGAATATTATAACTGCACTATATATGAATACAAGATGGAGTGAGAGGGTTAGTACTGAAGAGACACATTCCAGGCGTGCCAAAACCCTTCAGCAACATTTTCCCATGAAAATTCCAGCACAATGTGTTTATGTTTCACTTCATCAGCATGCTTCCAACAAGCCCAGCTCTAACAAAAATAATTTCCCCAGACTTCTGTATGCAAGGAAATTGGATGTCAATGTGCCAGTCCTGAAGGCAAGATTCTCTGCAGTACAGAGATTTTGAAGACAGTACAATTGCAGATCATGCCCTAAACTAGGGCAACATGATGTATGGGAATTGCTGTATTTTCCCAGAAAGCTTCTTTCAAGAGAATACAATATGAGCCTGTGGAAAGCAGGGAATGACTGAGCAGAGATGGATAGACTTCCTGAGGTTAGGACTGTCTCTTGCTCCATGGTCCACACAGTCTACTCAATCAAAGCCATGGCAGATGCTTCCCAAGACGAGAGTGTGCTCAGGCAACACCCCATCTGAGCCCTGCAGCACCAACAACCCAGACCTCATCTGTTTGCCCTGTGTGTGTGTGTGTGTAGGCAAAGCAGGCAATTGCAGGCAGCTGTGAGCACCCTATAAAGGGACAGCAAGTTGGGGGTGGCCTTTCTGACTGCAGGTGCTGAGCCTCCTGCTTGCCACGGGAGCAGCCATCCAACTCCACTCACTCCACATGATCCTGCCCACAACTACTTTCCAAAGGCAAGGGTTGAAGGATGGCGTTACTGAAGGGGAATGAATGTACCATACTGGGAGACAGTATCATAGAATCACCAGGCTGGAAGAGACCCACCAGACCATCGAGTCCAACCATTCCTATCAAACACTAAACCATGTCCCTCAGGACCTCGTCTACCCGTGCCTTAAACACCTCCAGAGAAGGTGAATCAACCACNTGAAACTGCCAAGAGACCACTAGCGACTTGCTTTTCTGGGTCTGTGTGTGTTAACAGCACATGTAGGGTCCACAGGTCTCTCCTCTCTGTCTATAATGCTACTTCACTGCTCAAGTTAAGGCTCTGCAGCTAAAATATTGGCAGGATTTGACTCTACAGAAATATTTTCTAATGTACTGCTTCCATGAATGGTTTTATGAATAGACAAGCAAAGTCCCCAAGGGAACTACACCTTTACAGCAGAGGAGCTGAAAGGTGACGAGATCAAATTAGAACAAAGGTCTTTCTCCAAGTGTTAGCATAATGCAGAGGGACTGTTTACTGTCCAAAACTATCATTTTGGACAGGGGAATTGTGACATTGCAACATTTCACCTGCCCCTTGCATGTGCTCTCAAGCTGCAGACATAAGGGGAATCCTTCCAAGCAGAAAGAAGTGCAGTAGGAAACTACAAGGTCACAGCACCAAGCATAGTTCTGCTTCTGAATAATCTCCTTTGTCAGGTGTACTAAATGACCTTCTTCTTCCTCAAATGCCAATATTTGGAAGACATGTCCCTGCCCTCTCCTTCTTCCTGGTGTTTCAATGCCTTTATTTATCTACAGTGTGAGTTCTCCAGGGGAGGTCATTCTCCTTTCTGCCCTGACCCTTGCTATGCTCATTGCAAAAGAGGAGCAATTTGTCTTCTGGGAATATCCCCAGAGTTCAGGAGTTTCCCCTATTGCCTGGAGATCCTGGAAAAGCCCAGAGCCTCCCCACATCACTGAGATGCTGTCTTTCTATCTCAGAAAAACTGTAACCCCTTTGTCTTTGGGATCTTTCACTAAACAAGTGGATATTTTAGATAAATTTTTATATTGTTTCTCTGTTGACTTAACTCTTTATCTTGCTGCTTCCCATTTCTTTTGCCTAAATAGATAAAATCTCTTCATAATAAGTGGATTGTGCACCTGACTTGAACAATAGCTGTTTGGTCGGAATGCTCATCGGATGAAGTCAGACTATTACCACTTCAAATGAAATGACTTTGCAAGAGTCCAATTACATTAATATTCTAATTCCAGCAATGCAGTGATGCCCCTGCTTGCTTTGCAGGAACTCCAGATGAATACAGTCAAACATACACAATGGAAACTTTGTGCTCAGTAGCATCTGTTATATGAAATACACGTGAATCCTAACAGGCAGGCTGGATATGCAGTATCTGGAGAGAGAGAGATCTGTGTTTTTTTTCACCTACTTCTTTGTTTTCAGAACATGCTGTTAGTCTCCACCACTTTGAACCAAAGGCATGAAAGATGATGGAAAGGCATATTAATTACAATGATTAAACATGCAGAGCACAGCACAGAAACTTGGTGGCTCCCTGAAGTATAAAACAATGGAAAAGCACTTTGTGAAGCTATGCTGTACTCAGACAATGTGTTCCTCCACCCACCTTTGACTTCATCAGCAAAGAACAGCCAGTCTCTGTTACAAGCAAGGTAGGCATTTTTGAGAAGAAGAAAAAACAAACTAACAAACCAAACGAAACAAAAAGTATCATCCTCCAGTTTGATATTGCAGCTAGCATTGTCATAATAGTCATATGAAAGAGGTGACTTTATTATTTGTGCAAAATTAGTTATCATTCTGTGGAAAGCATGTATTTATTCTTATTTCCTAAGGATAACCTGTGTCCTAAAGGTATGAGGCAGCACTGCCACAGGTTTTGTGCATCTTTGTTCATCTGATCTCCTGTCCTAACGCACAAGAGTGGGTGTAAGTCAGTTTTAGCCAATTTTAAAGCCAGTTTTAACCAAACTGACAGAGGATGGCTGACACAAAATAGTACACCCTTACACATTTCATGAAAATAGATGGCTGAGGAGAGAAGAGAGACCCTCACTGCTCCTGCTGAGGAAGAAAATATGTCATGAGCTCAGGCATCAGAGACTCCACCCGGCAGCTCAAGCTGAAGATACACAGATGCGGTTTCCTTGCCTCTCTTGCTCATCAAATTCCCTGTTTATTCTCTAGCTAACCCGTGTGTGTCTGAGAGCAAATAGAGCAGCATAAATATTGAATACAAGCAAACTTTGCTGTAGCAACAGCTGAAATGAAACTGCTTACCTACAGTGCCTCTCTGCCCCAGGCTGCAACCCTTTGTCTCTCTGACATCTGTGTAACCCCAAACAGGCAAGAAAACTGTGAGTTTGGAGTTAATTTGGAGCTAATGCTCTTGTCTGGTGGCCATGGCTGAAGCAAAAGGTAAAGAATGAACCTTCTGCCTTTCTCTTATGAGTGCATTCGCTTGATTAGCTCTTCTTCATTCAACCACTTATTTTCATCACATTTTTAAAAAGTTAATCTGAAACTCCTCTTGTGCTCTGGATTTGCCTGAAGCAGGAAGAATTTAGCGTATGAGGAAGGGACAGACAGATGGATTGGCAGACACACAGGCAGCATTGTCCCAGTAGTTCCAGAAACCACACTAATGTCCTAAGAATAAGTTCCCCAAAGAACTGAATGCTGCTCCTTGCCCTGCCATGAACAGTGAAACAAAAGACGTTTGAACTTGGTGTACAATTTGCACTGTCTCTGTTTTCCTCCTGATTGTTAGAACCCCATTCCAAACTGACCTCAATTTTCACTTAATTAGTAACCTACTTTGCCATTCCTTTGGAATATTTTTAGGTAATTCCTGGGGATTTTGCCTAATTCTGTGCTTTTTTTCTCAGAATGAAACAAGCACTGTTTTGAGGAGGATGTTTCCCCTTCCAACAACAAGAATAGTAGTAATAAATAAATAAATAAATAAATAAATAAATCTCATAACCCCAAAATTTTGAAGATGAACTTTAAAATAAGGATGCCCAAAGTGACCCTAAAGCATTCAAAACAACCCGTCCATGCAGTAAGAGAAGAATAAAGCGATGCTTCCTGAAGTAGCACCTTAGCCCTCAATAAAGAAACTGGGTCCAAGCTGGGAATTTTTGCTCCCTGGTTTTACTCTGTGGGCCTCCAGCAAGGACTGAGGATACTGCAACTTCTTTCTGTTTTCCTTCAGCATCAGTGGAAGAGGGAGGAAAATTTACCTACCACAGTACATATCACACAATACAGACTGATTAAAAAAGAGATTCTCCAGGTCCCTCAAATGAGATAATAAATATTTCAAAGAAAATTTGATGATTTTCACATAATTAATCAACCCTGAGGCCCTGTTTGGAGCTAGACTATATTTAGCTAGGGGGAGTTGCAGGAACAGCAGGTGCCAGCAGGAGCTGGAGGCAGTTTCTGTGCCGCTCCCCAACCCTGTACAGAACCAGTGGCTGGTTTGGCATTACTGGTGTGGAGGAACAAGGGCTACAGTCCTCAATGTGGCACTGGCACCAAGAGGAGGGAACCCATGGACCCAGCTGACAGGCTCCATCCGCTTGCCCCATGCACCTTGTGTTGATAACAGCCCCCACCTGCTTGCTACTGAGTGAGCTGGGCAGAATGCAAACTTTCTGTGAAGATTTGAAGGCTATTTTCCAATTTCTTCATGGGAAAGTCATCAGGGAAAGCAGTAGGCATAGAAAACAGCAGTACCACAAAGTGAAGGAGGCTGACCAAGCCTGTGTTTGCCCAGGTCCTCTGGAGTCCCTCCTGAGCAGCAGATGAAGAAGGGATACTGTCTGAATGTGTCCTCCTACCACATACTCCTCTATACAAAAAATACAGACGGTGTATACCCCATGCCAAACTGCAAAGTGTACTGTGCCAAGGAGGTGTTTTTAAGGACAAATGACCTGGTCTCTCTGCCTTAGACAGGATCAAGAAAACACAAAGGAAAAATATCTCAGAAGTATTTTTTCACATCTTATATCCCATTTCTCAGGGTCCACCCTTGTCACTTCAATGCTTGGGAAGCCCAAGTCCTGAGCAGTCTCCTCACAGCAGCTCAGGGAAGTGTTTCTGCCTTAGAAACCAGTGCAGTGCTGTTAGTCTGATTGCATCCCTGGCTTCTAATCCTAAGAATTATCTGAAGAGTTATCCAAGGAAGGCTCCAGGGGCAAGTCTGCAGAGAAACACTACAACTTAAGTGCTGGTTGCTATCCTTGGGATGGAAAGAGCTCTAAAAAAATTAAATTATGGATATCATTTGCTAGTGTGGTAAAGAATGCGCTACCTCAACCAGCACCATGCTTCTTTTCAACTTAATCCATGATTTTATCCAGAGGGAGGACCTTTTTTTGGAATGCTTACATTATGAATATTCCATCTCTATTTGGACAGAGACAAGCCTAAAATGTTTTTACTCAAGTCTTTTCTTTTGGCTTAGACTAACAGGATATCTCTCTGCATTTCTACGTAGAATCTTTCCAGCAGTAAAAACTTTAGGTTGAACTTTGCAGGAAACGTCCTACACACATCTGTACCCACAGCCCTATACTGCACAACATATGCAAAGATTTGGGACCAAAAATCTGCTTTGTATCATTTGCGTGTTTTTCCAGCTGCCACAAGAGGCCAGTGATTGTGTAATTTCTGTTCTCCTGTGTTTCACCCCCACCACGCTGACATGGCTTCACAGGCACATCCACCAGACACTATCTGGAGGCTAAAAATCACATCTACAGACTGGCTTCCATGATATCCCAATATCTCTCAGATAGGAGCTGGGCACATTTAAATATTAACACAAGACCAAAACTCAACCATGTAACTCTGGTTACAAAGGCAGGAACGCCCCACACACTTGCACTACCAAACAAGTTGTTATATGGGATGGGGTACATCAACAACACAGCTCAGGGCTGTTATCCACATTGCTGAACACTGACACTGCAGGCAGGTTATTTAGGAGAGGAGATGAGAGAAAAGAGACTGGTTTTCATATAGATACCTAAATAAATTATGTTTTCAGAAATACCTGTCTAGCAGAAATGCACTTACCGTATCCCATTGTCACTTCCGATCAGTCTGAGTAAGAACTCCATTCCCGTGCCACACTGAGAAGTGAGCCAGTTTAGCCACCAACCCTGGTGAACCTCAGGGTATCAAACGATGCCATGTCAGACTGTTAATAGGTCAATTTTAAAATGGTTTTTGCAATCTTTCAACGCTAGAGCTTGCTGGTTAAAGTGAGGGGTTTGCTACGGCAACAGCAACCCAAAAGGGTCTGAGGAGTGAGATGATTATCCTCTGAAACTGTTACAGAAAAATACCCTGGGGAGGAACTCTGCATGAGCACAAAGAGAAGCAGTACACTGTTATCAGCATCAGTTCAGGGTGAATAAAGAAGGCCTTTCAAATACAGGGTGATAAAACACTTATACCGCACCACTGTGTTTTCTTCCAAAACCAGAAAAGCATTCAGAGATTTGGCAGTAGAAAATTCACCACTGCTACATAATGTGGAAGCTTCCTGAGAGTCTTCAATGTTTTCTGACCTGTTCTTCTCTTACAGGAATAAAAGAAATACCGACAAAGCAAGACTTATGGGGGAGGCATCAGATCCAAGCAAGGTAAAGGAAAGGAAAAAGTGTTTGTAATGAATTCATCTGCTGACAGTATCAGGATGTATCTCATCTTTCTGTTGCTTCCCACTTCTCAGCAAAGCAGAGGGAGCACTATATAAAGATTCAGGGACACTAACCGAACTCCTGAGAGCTGCACAGCACCAACTGCCAGCACATTGGCAGTGTTCCTCTGCCGCCTTCATCGCAACCACTCTGCAGGCATTCATCACTCTCAGTAAGCTCTCGCCTGCAAAGGGAGAAAGAAGTCGTCCTCAGGGAACAAGAACTAGGCAATTTATATGGATGTTTCTAAATTAACAAGCAAGTTAAAAAGGAACCAGTATTTTCTATTCTGAACAAGAGTGTTACCTGTACTGTTGTGACCTTAAGCCTCCAGTACACATTATTTACTGGCTATCAAGTGGCTAGACTCTTGAAAATCAATTAATAAAAGCTTTAGGGGCACATTCCAACAAAGGGTTTAAGCACATGACTACTTCCTTTAGTTTCAAGGAGAATAGTCAGCTTCTTAGCAGTACACATCTGTTTAGTGAGCAGGAAACTGTTGTGTGGAGTGGTGTTTGTCTGCTCCATGGCTACAGGACAACAAATGCCTTGGAGTCAATAACATCTGAAAATCTCACAAACTGCAAACCAGTTTAATATAACTGATCTTGACATGGCACAAAATTGTTGGATTTTAAGGCGGTCGCTTTGGAGCTTGTTTGTTTGAATGAATGGGGTTTTAATGGTATTTTATGCACAAGGTTTTAATGGGGAGTTTCCAAGCCCAATAAATGAAATGCTCACCAATGTCTCCTTGGCTGTTTCCAGGCTTCTCACAGTTAAATATACCTTAGATGGGCAAAATGGCAGCAAAATATAAGCTTTCATGCCCATTTTTTACATCAAGAAAAAAAGATGACTGCAAAATTTTGTTGATGAGGATAAGAAAATAAACTAGGCACTTCCTAGCCCTAATTCCTACTAACCTGACCCTGAGTAACCACTTAGGACCACACAAAGGGAGAGCCAAAGAACTGTAAAATATCTTCTGCATTAAAATGGCTATGGATCCCAATCTGTACAAGTAGGATTTGAGTCCTTAATGTCTGCAATTGCCTCCCCCACTCCTTGCATGTGTAATACAACTGAGAAAAAGCATATTAACATTTTATTTCCTCTTGCTTCCCAGTCTCAGGGGGCCATCACACACAGAGAAATCAGGAACTCCAAGCTGGACTGTAGTCTTACACAAAATATACCACACAACAGATCTGTCATGGTACAACCAGTTCCGAGAGGCAGCAGATGTACCTTGTGATATTAATTTATTCTAACATTTTTTGAAGGGAAGAGATGGAGAGAGATATTGATATGTGTGATAGGTACTGACTGGCATTTAAAACCTTTGACATTACCATATGTGCCTGGAAATAACTGCCAGTGCTATTAGCTGCTGTCATTGATGACAGTATTTAAATGACTACCTAATCTGCATATACAATCAAATAATTAGGTGCCATATATAAGAGCAGTTATTTATAGGTGCAGAATCAGAGACAAAATTTAAGCCCCCTCATAACGTATTATCTCATGAATCAGATCCTCTTGAACATCCGTACAGATCTTCATCACCGAGTGCTCCACCTTAGGTTTTAAAAAAAATGAAGACAATAAAAAGCACACTTAATATTTCATATCATTGATTTTCCTCTGTGATGCACTGAGTCAGTAATGCCTGCATCTATCCTGCTGGCAGGAAGCTACAGGTGCCATCCACAAAAAGCCTGACAAATTTTGGAGCTCATTATGAACAGAACAAGCCAGGAAAACATCCCATCCTGCTGAAGGCCTATCCCCTGCATTCAGTGAAGTCTTGATCTGTTCTTACGAAGAACTGACCTAGATTCTCTGCCTGAATGAGAGTACTTCCCAGCATCGAGGCTGTTCAGAGAACAGAAATTCATGTATCACTTACCATGAGAGAGAGGGGGGAAAAGAGGATATAATCTTAAGGGAAAGTGATGTCATCCACTAGTCTTAAAAAGCTTTATCCATAGCCACACAAAATACTCCCTGACATGCTTCTGCTCTCATTGCAGAGTCTGGAAAGCACCACAGTGCTCACCTCTGCACACAAGGCAGACCAGGCAGTCACAGCTCCATGGAGAGCCTGAGCTGTGCCAAAGCCATGGAGGACATGACCATGCAGTGCGGTGGCCAACTTGCCACTCCTGAGCCTCCCAGAGGCTTTCCAGCAGCTCAGAGGGAGGTCTTGCCCCTAAGCTGCTGGCTGCGCAGGATCAAGGACTGCTGGTCCACATCGTGCCAAGAGAAAAGAAGCCAGTGAGATCCACTGAGCTTTACATTGCCTGGTCGTGACTAGATCCAGCTGAAGACACATCATACATCCATCACCTCTGGGAAGCTAGGGAGGGCTTGATGAGATGTCATATATCCTACTGGTGAACCATATAGGCCAGTTCCTCACGATGTAGGAAGTGCTTCTTGGAGCACTCAGTCACATAATGATGGTGGTTTATGGCTCAGAGGGAGAGGAAGGCTGGTCAGCCCTGGAGTAAAGACCTCTGAGACCTTTTCTTCCTGCCTCTGCTACCAATCTATTTTGTCTACAATCACATTCCTCATTTCCCTGAGATCCTAGCAGCCTCCTCCATAAGCCACACCCAGTAACCTTTCATATTAACCAATGATAGTCACCAGACCAGGTTCAGGGTCCCTTGAGAGTGTCCATCACAGCAAGGGATGCCAGTTTGATGCCTTTATGGTTGCTGCCACTGCTGTCACTGATGCTGAGCTGCCCACAGGGAGCAACTCCAGGTCCAGTATAGCACCTGAGAAGCATCCCCTTGGGAGAGATGAGAAGGAGCAGGCAGGCGGGAGCTAGCGAAGGATACAGGCCCTCCAAGACACAGCTCCCACCCCAGGGCTATAGTTCAGCACTGACTGCAGAAACAAGAACCCAGACAGAGTCCTTAGGGCAGGCAGGCACTGGGGAGCCAAGGGAGGTCTCTTTCAATAGCAAAACATTTTGATCTGGCTCTGTCTCACAGATGGAGGTAGAAAGCTAAATGCACATACACAAATTCACATAATTCACGTGCTCTGATCACAAAGACATTCTGCCCTTTCTTCGCACAAACATGTTAGACTGAGTCTACAGAAGAGGACTTCTCATGTAGAACCTCATGACTGCAGTACACAGGCATAAACCACATGTCCAGCCCACACAGAAGGCACCTGACTACTGCCAGTGAGCACTCTGCCTTCTCCTCTTCCCTGAAACTTCCAGAGAGGCCACCAAGAGAAGAACATAAGATCTAATTAACCACTTCCTAATTCAGCAAATGCAAACACTGTGTTAGGCAATTGGGTTTTCCTCACCAGCTTATTTTTTGCATGTGGGCAACATGCAAACTAGGTCAGTGTTATTCCTATCAAAACACTTATTTTTAGAAAACCATGTGAATGTCTGACTTTTATTTATGAGAGCACAGAAAGATCCACTGTATATTTTCCTGTCTGTCTTGTTTAGGCTGGTTTGTTTTTTCAGTTCTTTGAGTGCGTTACTGAGATCTCAGGGTCTCCTTTTAAAAGGCAAAGTCAGACTAAATCAAGAGACCTCACAGGTCACATGCCTTGGCAGTCAACAGAACAAAGCACATGAAGCGGTGAGCAAACCAAACCAGACAAGCACAGAGAGTCTATGAAAAAGTAAGACAATGATGCAGGTAACAAGGGACAAGGATATGGAGCAGAAAAGATGCCAGGGGCTTATGGAATATAAAAATCAGACAGATTTTGAAAGATAATAGAAAACACTGTGCTTAGATCTTAAGAACTCTTGCAAGGCTAGACCCAAGATCTCAGCAGCTAGACAAAAGTTAGCAGGAAGGCCAAGTTCAGCAACAGAAAACTTGTGAAGAGGCTCATGTTTGATTTTTGAGGCCTTTTCTTATCTCCCTGACACAAATAAAACACCTTGATGCAACAAAATCCTATACCAGCTTTTCATTCATCAGGTTAGTAGTGATCACAACCCCAAGCAATATCCAAAAGACAACCAAGACTGTCTGGACCCTCCTGAGAGGGAGAGAGCCCAGATATAGAAAGGACCTTCTGTGTCTAGGTCTCTGCCTATTTTGTTTTCATCTTGCCTGTCCTGGGAACCCAGAGTCTTTGCCCTCTGCATGAGTAAACAGGCAACTGAATTTCTAGGGATGTGAACCCTTTTACTAACCTTGCATGGCCAGTGTGAAAAAGTCTGCATCTCTGCTGATAATCCAGACTGCTTTTATCATCAGAAAAAAAGACACAGGCATAGGCACTGCCCTTCCTCTCAAGTGAATGCAGACACCTAAAACAGGCCAGTCAAGCGGCATACCAGCACTGCCTAATTCCCCCCATCAGGAACAGAAGAAATTCAGAATGAGTAGCTTGGATGTCAATGTATGTGTTTCAGAGCAGATGAGCTACATCCTAAATTACCAGAAATTAACCACCACAAGAAAGTGTCAGAAACTAGTTTCCAGGCCCATGGGTCTGACTTTCCACTCACTTGAAAAAGATCAGATGTAGAGAGTCTGTGAGAGCACGGGTTCAATTGTATGGCTGACAAGTCGCATGCCACATTGAGTTGTGTATCTGGCAATGGTTACAACAAAAGTTGCACACTGGGGCAAGTCATCTCAGCAGGAGGTGAGGACCTGAATGGGAATGATGCTTGTCCACTTCCTTAGAATACCACCAGCAGCCAGGGCTTCTGCTCAGCTGGGAAACACTGCTGGTACTTGGCTTCTGAACTGTGCAAGCAACATCAGATTTTGCTACTGAGAGGCTGAAAGCATAGGGATGGGCTGCTCCTGCCACAGGGGAAAGGGAAGGGGTTGAGATGACTGGAAGGGTCTCCTGCTCACTGACACCTTTTCTGCCTCTGCATAGGAACTGTTGTCCCAGTTGCCTCCTTGGCAATCCACCAACATGCCACATACGCTCAAATTCAGAAGATCTGTTTTCATCTGTCCTTTCTAATTTAACTCAAGCCCTGGAGCTCCTATCCCAAGCAACCTGCCTCCCTGAGCTAACTGCTGATACCATCTAGGTGACGCTCGGGAAAAAGAAACTTCAAAAGAAACAACACAGTCAGAGACAAAGACAACTGGATCAGATCCAACCCAGCTCCCAAACCACAAATAACATTTCTTCCTCTACCAAAGACCACACAGACTATTAGGGATATACTGCAGATAAAGCTACAGAAAATATGTCCTTCAATGCAGGGCAGGCAACTGTAGATCTTCCTGCAAACAGAAATGCCACAAATGAATGGAGGGAAAGGCAAGCATCTGGCTAGGCCATCTTACAGCCTGGAAATTCAGCTCTGTGTTTCAAGCATGGTGACTGAGAATCACATGCAGGGATGCTCAGGGTTGTTTTAAGATGAAGAGACATGTCCTGCAAACTTGCTGGAATGGCCTAGATGACACCGGCTGGCTGGGGATTAGCCATGCACGGCTGCATCATCATCTAACACTACTGTGCCACATGATTCTAATATTACTCCCAGGAAAACCAGTGGTTTTGGATAAAAGTCATGAAGACAGCTTCTTATACCTCAAACTTTCCACCTTTTTTCCCTCCCTCACATAAGACTTGTACATGGGTCACCTCTGCTACCTACCACCTTCAACATATAGCATGTGATGTACTGAATTTTCTCTAACTATACTTTTTTTTTATCAATTCATACAAAAATAAAACATACTTTATCAGTCACTGACACATGCACCCTCAATCCTATTGTTAAAACCAGCAAACTAATACTGCCTTTCGAAAGAACTGAAGGCAGCAATTATTCACCGTAGTCATTAGTAGCAAAAAACTGCTTTCCAGCCATTTCAGTTAGCCCTGAAATAACTCAGTTGTTGGTGCCAGATTCCCATTTATCTCATGAGCCTTCTGTAACAACAACAAACAATAGCTTCTTCTTCATTTATCAGGCTTCCCATAAGAGGAAGAATTCAAGTTACAAAGGAAGGGGCACATAATTGTGCCTTACTACCTCAAGGTACACGGGACTTTCACAGATCTCTTAGAAATTTCAATATACACAACACCAAAGAGAGTTATGAGCAGCCCAAGGAAACAGTCTGACCTAGAAACTCTCTTCTGAAAACATAAGTACTAAGGACAATAGGCACAGACGGGCAGGCAAAGAAAAAGCAGGAGAATTGTAACAGGAGCCAAGTTATCAGCTGCCCTGCAATAAGAGGTCCAGGTCTACTCTGTCACCCACCAGCACCATGCATTGCGTCACTGAGGTTCACGGAGCCACCCCAGAAGCTGAAGCTATTACAGGGGTAAGACAACAGCTCTGTTTCTGCTCTTCAGAAAGCATGAGTCCTTTTCTCCTCTAATCAAAGTGATGTTCTTCTCAATGCTACATTTCCTCATGGGCAACATGCAGGAGTCATTCCAGTGCAAAGCCACTGTGAGAGCAGATTCAGGATCACATCAGACTGGTTCACACAAGACAATCCTGAATTCCCTTATTCTTTAAACATCTTTTCTTTGCATTTGGTTTTGGTTTATTTTCTTTTTTTTTCCCTCACAATCATGAAATGAAGACTTCGTGTCTTTTTCAGGGAGGGTAATGTTTTATTTAAAATGGCCTGCTAGCACCAAGAATTTTACATGACAGAAGCTCCATCCCACAACATCCTTAACCTGTCCTCGCTAGTCAGCAGGGCTCTGATCATTCAGACGAGTGATGCAGCAACTTCCACCAGGAGTCCTGGCATTAGGCCTGTGTCATGTTGTTCACAACCACATCCCTTCTCTCTGCTGGCCACCACTAAAACACAGCCTGCCCTAAAGCATCACCTTAGAGATCTTCCCAAGAGACAGACATGCTGCATCATCTCCCCTTCCCAATGCTTCCTGCAGAACACCCCCACCACTCTGCAGGCTGATTGGAGATACAAAGATGGAGCAGAGGCTGGGCAGGTCTAGTGGAGCATCCTATCTGCTGCAAATGCCTCTGGAGGTCACAGATAAGCAAATGAAGGCAAGGGCAATGCTGAGGACACAGATACATAAGCAAAACAAAACAGATCTAAGGTCAGACATACGTTCCCACAATTCCGTGTCCAGTGCAAGACTCTGTTATGCCTGGCAATATGTGTTCAGAAAGGCCAGCTTTTACAGTAAACCAACCATATTCAACTCTGACTCAGTCATGGAAGTTTAGCTGCGTTGGAGATTAACCAGAACCTTCCTTCCCATAGCAACTATGGCTACATCATCATGCTACTGCATAAGTAACAGCCCAGGGATCGTGCCCTACTTGGACCCCAGCAGGTTAAAGATCTCCCTACTCAGCACAAAACCAGGCACGCTTGTTATGAGCATTTCACTGGTGAAAGACCCATAACTAACATGTAGTAGCCTGGCCTGTACTAGCCAGGATTTGGTTTAACTAAGTTGCCCAACCCCACATTGTCTTCAGTGGCTGAAAGCTGACAAAATCTAAGTGAACCATCCAATGCTAGAACAAGAACACATTGCATAGCCTGCAAAAGCTGTCCGAAGCACTAGGCAGCTGGTATGCTGCTATGCTTATGTGCTGAGTAATGACATCTCACTGTTTCTTTGTGCTTCTTTGCTCATGTTTTTCCATCTGTCGTTCTCTATCTTCCACTTGGATTGTACACTGTTCGGAGTAGGGCTTTCTGTTATCACCTAGAAGATAATCTATGGCAGGGCACCACAAAATCAGTCTGGGAGTCAATATTGTACAGAAATGTCTTTATGACATGTTGTACATCTAAATGCTAAGCATGCTGCGTCTGGATGGAAAACATGACTCAGAAGTGTTACTAACACTATTCTTTCCCATGTCCATAAACCTAAGAAAAGGAAGAAACAAAGGAGTGGGTAGAAAAAGACAGCAAGGCAGGGAGACAGCAGGCTGGCGGGCAAGCATGTCTCAAATACAAATGCACTAGATGACTGGTACACAGATCAGATGCTGAGAAGAACTGAGCATTTGCAACTCCCACACACACTCTCATTACTTTTCTAGTTATTAACTTTGCATACTTCTCCATGTTGTTTTTGTTTCATCTCTCACATAGACACACCAAGACTTGAATCTTCTCTTCATGTAGCTCAGGGACTTACTGGCATATCATGCACACACACAGCTACTCCCACAGGTCAAGGCATCTCTTTCACTGCCTTCTGTACATGATGATAGTGGAACTACGCTGGTCACCAGGACAACAGTCACAGCCTGTCACACTGATAAGAAGTTAGTTGGCTGGGTTCATGCTCTAAGCGAGAGCAAGACTGAAGAAATAAATGGAATAGACAGCAGTGAACTGCAAACGGGAGCTGGTTTTCCCCTTAGGGAGCTGGAATGAGAATGAATGTGAGAACAAAAAAGCAAGGAGAGAGTCTGAAGAGAAGAGGCTTTCTGTTCAACCTTTAAAGCTCCACAGTTAATTGTAAATGAGAACAATTCAATTAAGACACACAACTGGAGCTCAGACATAGGGCTTATCTCATCCCTGCCATGTAAGGGGGGAGGTTTTGAGCCCACATAGTCCCACATTTCCAAAAGTGACCAAAGTTATCATCATGCCAAAGGGCTCAGAGGCTGTCACTGCTGGACACCAAAGTAAGGGACAACCAAAAGAAATAAGCATTGCACTCCAGGCATTCCCTGTTGCTGGAATTGCCTCTCACCAACAGCAGCAAGGACTGCTCAAGGACTGTGCTACCTCATGCTAACACCCAGGATGTCTCCTGGCTGGACCTGAACTCCCTGCAGGAAGAGGAAGCTACATCTTTCCGCAAAATAGACCCACCAAACAGCACTGAGCTGAACGCAGTATCAAGGTGTGCCACTCAAGAACTATCTTGTCAAATAGGCATTTGGTAGATATGGAGGTCAAGTTACAAATACAATCTTTTCATTGCTGCCAAGGTTCAGGAAAACACAGAACTGGTATCTCTAATGTTTAATCTTATGGATCAAAACACACATTCTATACATTTTGCCAGTGCAGAATCAGATACCAAAGACAGTATGAAAAGAAAATCAGTTATAAGTGGAAGTCAAGTTCATTTTAAAGTCACCTGTAGTCCACAGGCAGGGGGGGAGGATGTTATAGACAGAACTTATCAATGAG
This sequence comes from Piaya cayana, assembly GCA_013389865.1. Taxonomy (NCBI): domain Eukaryota; kingdom Metazoa; phylum Chordata; class Aves; order Cuculiformes; family Coccyzidae; genus Piaya; species Piaya cayana. Next base: position 210,737 of record WAAB01007890.1, read on the forward strand.
GTAAAGCCTTGTCAGAACAAGAAGCAATTTTACATATCCAGGTGAAGTCCAAAAACTCCAATAAGACCATTCCTCATAAAACTGATTAGAAATGCTGTCCTGTCTCTTTGAGGGATACTCACAGACACAGCAGGGCTGTTACCAGAGCAGGGCTTGCACTAGCCATGTTCAAAATAAGGTCTGGAAATGTAGGTCATACTGGTTAAGCTCTAAATGGAACAGGAGAGCAATACAAATAGTGCTATGCTGTGTGACATGGGATCAGGCAGACACACTAGCCAGTGCTAAAGGGCTAGGTGATGGTTAATGGTCTCTTCCCCACCTCTGCTCCTTCCTTCTTCCTAAACACAGACAAAGAACTTTAGTCTCCTTCTCCTGTCTCCTAGATGTAATCCAGCAGTGAATTCTCTTGTAAGAGAAATGCCCCTGCATTCAGACACCCTCTCTGTCCCCTAGCCTGCACATTAGGGAATGGCAAAGCCAGCTGTAGAAATACCTCTGCTTGTCTGTGGCTGAGATATACACAATGGTCCAACACATTCAAGGCCTTTCTGAGCACAACAAAGCAACACCAAGTCACAGAAAAAGTCATCAAAGCCACATAGGTGTGTTTCTGCTCTTCAGTCAAAACAGGCAGGCATACTGCAGGGAGATAAAGACGCCTTTCTCAGCAAGCAGCATGGCATGCACTCCAGGTCACCTCAGGCGGCTGTCTGTCTGCCCAGTCCCCTTTCCCTGTTTTGATTGCAGCTGCATCCTTTCTGTATCGAGATGTGGATACTTCATGCATGCTCACCTTTGCCCTCAGCTACAAGCTGTTTCTGCTTAGCTAATGCTTTTCTTGGCAGGCTCAGCCAGGCGAGCCAGAGTTCAGTTTGCACCCTGACCAACTGAAGCAAAGCTCTAGGAAATGCTGCAGGGATATGGCCAAGATGAACTGAAGTCGCTCACATGGAGCTTCAAATTGCTCTGTATTGGTACTCAGCCAGTGAGATCCTGGCCCATGACCAGTGTCCAGCCACAAACAAAGGACAGATCAAAATAAACAAACCAGGAGTTTCTTCTAGGGACATATTATGAGGAGATTTTAAAAGCAGGATTTAAGAACAGAATTCTGTCTGTCTTTAATGCCTCAGCATGGACTGTGCACAATGACAGACCCTGTAAAAAGCTTTAAACGCAGGTAGTATAAGTGGGAAAAGGGTAAGACACAAGACACAGGACAAGAGTTAAGACATATAGGGCTTTCCATAGCTCTAGAACAGTTCTCCCATGCAAGTGATACACACCAAGCATTCAAAAGTGGTCACAGTGAATGGCTGAAGCTTAGCTGGTCGTCAGTAAAGGCTTAAGTATTTTACTTCCTATTATCTGATTTTTTTAAAATTTGTTAAGAAGTAGCCATTAGTCAGTGCTACGTGAAAGAGATTGTTATGGGAAACCCATGATTAATAACTCTCCTTTTATTTACTTGATCTTGTAAGCAGGTTTTTTTTTGAAGATATATTGCACAGCCTCTTGTGCAAGAGCCTGTGCACAGTCCACAAACCTCCCCAGTACTGATCATGTCTTCCAAAGACATAATCAGCAGAAATATGCAGGTTGGAATCACTATGGCAAACACAACTCTGTTTGCAGACCTCAAGCACAGTAAGTAAACAGGCAAAAATCAGACAAATCTACCACAAACCAAACTAAGCTACAGAGCTGCCTCTTTAAGACCTTTTCTAGGGTAAGAGTAGACATTACTGAGCAGTTTAGCCCATAGCTGGGGATAAAGAGGTTTGTGCTGACTCTCAAGCAACCCTGCTAGCAGGCTGTGACCTGGCAGCCCACCGCTACTTTGCCTGCTTCCCTGCTGCTCCTGGAACTGAGTGAGCTGTGACTGATCTGCCTGCGCATGTCACAGCATATGTAAGCCTCCCCGCGCACCAGAATTAGCACATTGCCAGACAAAGTGCAGGGGCCAACTTGCTCACCCTCCTGCCCATCCAAATATTTTGCAGGGTGCAGAATGCAGTGGTTCAGGACTCTCTGCAGAGGAAACCATAGGTCTCCCTCACATCTGCAAAGGGAGACTTTTCAGGCTTCATCTATATGACTCAGCTGTTTACTGCAAGTTTCTGTGAGAGCAGCAGTGGCACTGAGATTCACAATTTGTTATCCATAAAATTAAAAGAAGTTTTATCAAATGTGTACTAGTAAACACCCTCCAGAGCACACAGACTTATAGACTCACACTTGCAGCAGTTAGACCAAACTCCCAAAACCCCTTGCCTCCGATTACCAGGAAAAAAAGCAAACAGGGAAAATAAGGTCTTTCCTTCTTCAGACACAGTAGGTGCTACTAGCCAAAAGAACCAGCTATCTACAAACTAAAAATAACCATTTACAAGCATATATCTTTGAAGACAGAGGTATTATATCTATATGGCACAATCAGGGACAAATGCACACAGCCACTACCAGGGAAGAGCCTCAGAAGTAAATCCTCCAAGTTAAACTGGGGCATTATCCACTAGTACAAAATGATGCATCTCCACGGACTTGAATGAGCTCACAAGTATTTGCATATGACCTTTGAGATCTCACCTGCACCCACACACCTTCCCTAACTTCATTTAGAACAGAGAAATCCACCACCTAGTCATCCGTTAATCTGTCAGCTGTACAAACAATCAGAAATGAGAGGAGCTGTGTATTTATTACACATTTCTGAATAAGTCATGCCCAGTATCTAGGACAAACAGTACATTAAACCCTAAAGAACCCTTTGAAAGCTTTTTGCCTGCTGGAGACAACAATGAAAAAGTAACATGATAGAAAGGGAACAGTAAATCATTCATGATAATAATTAAAACCAAACTGTGGGTGAGGTGCAGTAAAACAACAGTGAAAATAGACTGTATTCTTCTTGAGTATCACATCTTTTAGAGTGCAGAGTGTTTATGAGCAACTTTAAGAAGTCCTACTTTGTGTCCTTTAGTGCAGAGAAGATGTACCAGATACAAAATCCATGGAGAGTTCCACAACCACAAGCTAGAGCTTTTTCAGATGCCCTATGACTACATCAGGCACTGAAACAAAAATGCTACTGTGCTTAAAATTACTTGTGCAAGTATGGCTTAACTTAACAAAAGGCATTTAGTGAAATAAGGATAAATTAGCCTCACGGGGGCTGCATAATGCTTTACACCAGTGATCTCACTTACATGCACACAATCATTTTGGGATCCTAAAATTATGTTCTGAAAGAGATACAGTGCTAAATGTTCACAGTTACCACCTAATCTAATACAGCTGTTGGCACCACAGTTTCCCAGATGAGTTTGGTAGACACAAACGATGTGTGTGATTATTAGCATTTATTTCAGACCTCTTCAAATCTATGAAAATGTATCTGTACAGGAAGGCTTGTTTCCTAAAAGTATGTCAAACAAAAAGTTCAAAAACAGTCAAAGCAGACAAGTTTTTTTTCTTAAAGTCTTAAAATAACACCCTTGAGCCTCAAGATAAAGTTTAGTCTCCATTATGCATCTGAGCATTCACTGTACCAACTGTGTGCCTTAAGACCTTTCAAAAACTGATTTTGAAAACATTTGAAGGCAGTAATATGCTTGGTAAGAAAGTTCTACTCTCGGTGTGTCTCCTGGTTGTTCTCAAAAAGCAAATTTTATATTAGGTCAATAAAATCACACCAGACTTTACAGCCAGCACCATGTATGACCTAGATTCACATTCAAGGGTATTTTTAGACTCATTTCTTGAAAAAGCACAGTTTCTACAATTGTGGTGTTTGTATCTGTATGTGTGTATGCACCTCCCTGCCTGTTTCTTCAGCCCCATCTACCTGCTCCTAAACCCCCTGGACAGTTCCAAATACACTAACATTCAGGTATGTGAGGCAAGGGGAGATGGGTGGAATGAGGTATTATTAGTACTCCAAGTCAGCTTTTAGTAGCCATCACAGAATCCTCACAACTCAAAACCAGGCTTATTTCATTACACCACTCTTGGAAACCATGTGTGCTATCAGATATTTTAATATTGTGATTAGTCTATGTAATATCCAAAGCGTATGTAACACTTGGCATGTGCAACCCATAGAGCAAAGTTTCTGCCTCTCTTTTCTTAAGCACCACTCCTTTTTTTTTTCCAGTTTGGCAAATAATTTACTTCAGTAATATAAATATTTGAGCCACAAACCACCAGAGCATTCAAAGACTTTGGCACTGCATCGCAGTCATATATTATTTGCTTCATTACAATAAGTAATCCCTGTATTTTTTTAAGAAGCCCACACCAGCTGTACTCAAGCTCAAGGCAAAACATACCAAGCAAGCAGCAAATTCTGAATTACAGCCTACAAATTCAACATTTTCCACTACAAAACCCATAGTGCCCTTCAAAATACTTTCCAAGTGCAAGACAGGCAACTCTACAAGGGATTAAAAATCAGACTTTGTAGTCAAAACTTTTTCTGCTATAAGTCTGTTTCCAAATGCACAGTTCTGCCCTCCCAGCCAAGCAGCACCTTTGAAGGTTTAGTTCTGTAGCATATGAAGATTTTCTTTGTCTTCAGAACAGACTCCTCCTTTGCTTTCAGCACAAACATCAGGGATACCTTCTCCCCTACTAGATCTGCCAGCAGAAGCACAAATATTATCTCCAGCTGGGTCTCAGTACTGCCTCTAAACCCCAGCTCTCCCAGCAACGCCCTCACATTATTTTAAAGCAAAGAAACTCCTCCATGCTCAAATGAGCAGAGCCGAAGAGCAAAACATGCTGTAATCAGCAGTACAGACCCCTAGAAACTAGCTCAGGAGCAACGTGTTTCTGCCAAGGGGAGAAGGATTTTGGCAGAACTTAAGATCTCCAACATCTCCTCAGACTGGAAGGAGGTTCTGAAGAGAGGTTCTCAAAAGAAGGGGCTACAATGTCTTCCTCTTAGGAAAAGTAGAAAGCTAATAGCTAACTCTAAGCACTCATTACAGGTTTTTTTACTACTTAGATTTAACATCTGCTGGGAAATCAATACTGGTAATCACAGCACTGGCTGCCAGACTGTCAGAGGCTAAAGAAAAAGGATGAGAAAGGATGTGCATGTGGAGATGTTGGCAAAGCCCAACAGCTGTACAGGACCTGAGCAATTTCTTTAATGAAATGGAAATGAAAGCATAAATCACTAAAACGATACTGGAAGAGAGATTTAACTTAATGCACAAGCAGACAGATTTTGATGTCTGAAACCTGGCTATAACAGGCAGCAGGGAAATGTAAATGCAGTGGTTGCTAATGGGCACAATGCACAGGCAGACAGCTTTGACAGCATGTTCTCAGCTGGAAGCTATATTCCTCAAGGACTCCTTATCTTCCACATCCACTTCTTTCAGCAACCATATAAATGTAGCAGGCAGATTTGCTAACCACAAGCATGTAACTGTTGGATAATAGTAGTGCTTGCCAGTTAGGCCCCTAGCCAAAGCTGCTACCTGGACAAACCCAGGAAACTTGGCTTTTCTGATTCCTATCACCAACACTTTCATATACTGCTGAGACACACAGAGTTCAGACAACTCTCCAAGCTGGAGGCACCCCTCATTCACAGATCTCTGAGCTGGGCTGGGCTGAATTCACCTCCTGACTGAATTTCCACCCCATTTGCACACTTCATTCGTTTCTGTGACTTTGCCTTTGTTTATTTGCCTCTTCAAACACAGACAGCCTGGTTTTATTTGCTCAAAAGGATGTTTTATTTTGTCCTTTGAACCAAACAACTGCTGTCTGTAAAATTCCCAACAGACATCCCCCTACAGACAAAGAACCAGCCTAGTGGAATGCCAAAGGCGAGGGTACGCTATTGAAAAATCACCAGCACAGAAAAGAAAACCAAAACATGTGAAGCCAATCAATGTGTTCATGTTAAAAAATAAAGAAACACCACAATGAAAATCCATGGGACTACCACAGTGGGACTACTTAAATGGCTATTGAGTATGTGCAACCTGATAGCCCAACCACCCACTTTTCTAATCCATTGCTGAATCACAGAATCACTAGGTTGGAAAAGACCCACAGGATCATCGAGTCCACACTCAATACACACTGCTTAAAATTCAGAGAGGCACAACAGCCTTTAGCCCTTCTCTCAGTCCACATGGACAGATACTACTTGGATGTTCAGGAAGCTTGCTAGTTCTTCCAGATATACCAGTTGGTCTAAGAAAACCTACATTACTACTATTGTTTTGGAATGGATTTTCCAGCAAACATATATCCAAACAGAGCCAGGATACTTTCTGCCCACCTTAGTTTTATTCATGGGAGCCAAGGCGACAACAGACCCACCAGATTTGACAATACTCTGGGAAGCCACCCTCTATTCTGTTTAATGCAACATGGTGAATGTACTTGGTGCTGGATACAGTGTTGGTACAAAAGGGCAGTGATAGATCTCAGCAGAAAACCTAGTGTGTGGGTCTCCTATTGAGCAGCACTAGCGGCACAGTCAGGCCCAGCATCCTATTAGCATCGCTCCCCTACCCAGCCAGCCTGTATTCACCCTCTACATTGCATCCTGATAAAAAAAACCACCTGGGATAGAGAAAAAGCATCTTTTTTCCATGAGGCAGGAGAGAGCCTCATGGTGTCTATTGAGACTATAACAAGTTTGGTCCAGAGCCTGCCTCATACTGTCAGCTGAACACTGAACCCTTTCAGGGCACTCAGACCCAAGCACTACCTGGGAGATTTTAATGTTTCTGCATAGTAATAGAAGAAAAAAAAAAAAACTACCATAAACAATGGCTATCTGTTGTTCTAAGATCAAACACTTGCTCTCCTTTTTTCTCTGTTTACTAATATCTGAACGACTAATAACAGCTAAAAGGAATTATAATGTTACAGAGCATGCAGAGGAAGGCATTTCACAGACCCAAGATGAACAGGAACCTGCTAGACAACAACGAATGTGAAGTTCCTGAACAGTAAAACCAGAATTAACCTCTGCCCTCACTACTGATTTTTGTCTATTGTCAATCTCAATGGATTTTGGACTCAGGCTTCCCCAAAGGCTGCAGATTCAAACCTGGCATGTAAATAATTAAACTTTCTCTACACATTTCCAAGATAAAAAGAAGAAAGGCTATTGCTGTTCAGGGTTCAGTGCAACTGTACGTAATCTTGGCCCTCTTTCCATCTTCTGAAATTACAGCAAAGCCACAAAGATGGTATGACAAGGAATCACTTACTCAGCTACTAAGGGTTCCTGCCTGGACAAAAAGACAGCTCTGAACCAGCCACTGGGAGATAACACATATAGCTTACAGAAAAAAACCCAAAACATTATTCAAGGCCAAGGTTACCAACAGGGTATTGAAACAGGGTTATGTTTATAGCCAACCACATCACTGGCAGACAGTAAACTTGGTGATGAATAAATCACAGACAGAATACAAGGTTGTCCATCAGAGAATATAAACATACATGATTACAACACCCTTTTTTGACTATTTACATTTTAAATATAGACCTATATTAAGATTTTTCAATAGACTTCTGATTTTGCTGCATTATCACAGACATTGGCTTTGTTATTTTTAATAAAACCTGACTAAGGCAGCATAGAACAAACTTGAATTGTTCAAGGCTGAATCTAGTGATAGTATAGCATTCCTGTGATAAAGAAATGCACCCTAANCTCTCCAAGCTGGAGGCACCCCTCATTCACAGATCTCTGAGCTGGGCTGGGCTGAATTCACCTCCTGACTGAATTTCCACCCCATTTGCACACTTCATTCGTTTCTGTGACTTTGCCTTTGTTTATTTGCCTCTTCAAACACAGACAGCCTGGTTTTATTTGCTCAAAAGGATGTTTTATTTTGTCCTTTGAACCAAACAACTGCTGTCTGTAAAATTCCCAACAGACATCCCCCTACAGACAAAGAACCAGCCTAGTGGAATGCCAAAGGCGAGGGTACGCTATTGAAAAATCACCAGCACAGAAAAGAAAACCAAAACATGTGAAGCCAATCAATGTGTTCATGTTAAAAAATAAAGAAACACCACAATGAAAATCCATGGGACTACCACAGTGGGACTACTTAAATGGCTATTGAGTATGTGCAACCTGATAGCCCAACCACCCACTTTTCTAATCCATTGCTGAATCACAGAATCACTAGGTTGGAAAAGACCCACAGGATCATCGAGTCCACACTCAATACACACTGCTTAAAATTCAGAGAGGCACAACAGCCTTTAGCCCTTCTCTCAGTCCACATGGACAGATACTACTTGGATGTTCAGGAAGCTTGCTAGTTCTTCCAGATATACCAGTTGGTCTAAGAAAACCTACATTACTACTATTGTTTTGGAATGGATTTTCCAGCAAACATATATCCAAACAGAGCCAGGATACTTTCTGCCCACCTTAGTTTTATTCATGGGAGCCAAGGCGACAACAGACCCACCAGATTTGACAATACTCTGGGAAGCCACCCTCTATTCTGTTTAATGCAACATGGTGAATGTACTTGGTGCTGGATACAGTGTTGGTACAAAAGGGCAGTGATCGATCTCAGCAGAAAACCTAGCGTGTGGGTCTCCTATTGAGCAGCACTAGCGGCACAGTCAGGCCCAGCATCCTATTAGCATCGCTCCCCTACCCAGCCAGCCTGTATTCACCCTCTACATTGCATCCTGATAAAAAAAACCACCTGGGATAGAGAAAAAGCATCTTTTTTCCATGAGGCAGGAGAGAGCCTCATGGTGTCTATTGAGACTATAACAAGTTTGGTCCAGAGCCTGCCTCATACTGTCAGCTGAACACTGAACCCTTTCAGGGCACTCAGACCCAAGCACTACCTGGGAGATTTTAATGTTTCTGCATAGTAATAGAAGCAAAAAAAAAAAACTACCATAAACAATGGCTATCTGTTGTTCTAAGATCAAACACTTGCTCTCCTTTTTTCTCTGTTTACTAATATCTGAACGACTAATAACAGCTAAAAGGAATTATAATGTTACAGAGCATGCAGAGGAAGGCATTTCACAGACCCAAGATGAACAGGAACCTGCTAGACAACAACGAATGTGAAGTTCCTGAACAGTAAAACCAGAATTAACCTCTGCCCTCACTACTGATTTTTGTCTATTGTCAATCTCAATGGATTTTGGACTCAGGCTTCCCCAAAGGCTGCAGATTCAAACCTGGCATGTAAATAATTAAACTTTCTCTACACATTTCCAAGATAAAAAGAAGAAAGGCTATTGCTGTTCAGGGTTCAGTGCAACTGTACGTAATCTTGGCCCTCTTTCCATCTTCTGAAATTACAGCAAAGCCACAAAGATGGTATGACAAGGAATCACTTACTCAGCTACTAAGGGTTCCTGCCTGGACAAAAAAACAGCTCTGAACCAGCCACTGGGAGATAACACATATAGCTTACAGAAAAAAACCCAAAACATTATTCAAGGCCAAGGTTACCAACAGGGTATTGAAACAGGGTTATGTTTATAGCCAACCACATCACTGGCAGACAGTAAACTTGGTGATGAATAAATCACAGACAGAATACAAGGTTGTCCATCAGAGAATATAAACATACATGATTACAACACCCTTTTTTGACTATTTACATTTTAAATATAGACCTATATTAAGATTTTTCAATAGACTTCTGATTTTGCTGCATTATCACAGACATTGGCTTTGTTATTTTTAATAAAACCTGACTAAGGCAGCATAGAACAAACTTGAATTGTTCAAGGCTGAATCTAGTGATAGTATAGCATTCCTGTGATAAAGAAATGCACCCTAAGGTCCACTGTGGAAAATTTATTGTTCTCAGACATAAAACCACTTCCAAAACCTGACTTAGTAATGCCATGGAAAATGTCTTAACTACAAAAGTATATATAAAACCCATTTAGTTTCTACCAGTGAAATGTAAAGCACACAAGTAGTCTGTATTTTGAAGGTCACACAGGCAATGTGAACTATGAACTTCAGGATTCATGAAACCACAACATTTTAAAGAAGGGGGAGAGAAAATATTTTTCTGTCTTGCCCAAGCACAAAATACTAAAATGAACAAAATATATATATAAAAATTCAGTAAAAATATTTGGGATCCAACATTTAATATTAACGAACTGTTCTGGTGAGAAAACAAAAGAATAAATTAACAACTAGGCATCAAGAAGACAATAAACCACCATTTTAGTCTGTTTTGTATGACACAGGAGAATATCATGTGACTTCATCAGTATTGGACTTGCTTTTTGCAGAAGGAATGCTATCTTGAAGTGTAACTCTTTAACTTCATTATGTCAATTTATATACTATAAAACTTATTGAAAATCCTTCTTTGTGCTACTAGCCATAAATGTTCAGAGTTATTCTTTATGTCAAATAGCACCAAATCCAGTGACTCATTTCCCTTTTGCTGCTCAATAAATTGGTGCTGGCAATAGTATGAGTTAACACTCATAATTTATTAACCTCATAGGTGTTGTAGCATGGAACTAAAGCCACAGACAGAAGGCATTTAGCAAGTTATACATGCTGTGTATGTTCACAGCAAAGGAATTCCTGCTGTGCTTTTCTTGCCTCCCACATTTTTATGATTTTTTCCCCTCATGGTAACTGCCAAGCCTCACATATTTTGGAGATGCTTCCTTATTTTGCCCTAAACTTTCTCCTCTTTTAAAAGGCATTCCTATGTATTTATCAAGGAGATATTTAACATGTCCTGAAAAAAAAATTTTTTTTTTTCAAATACAGATAGTGAAGTCCAAGATAGACTCACATGATGAGTTACAGGATGGTGTCCTGGCTACAATGACTTACTATTCCATGGCCCCCAAAAAAGAAACATAACTAGGGCAGTAGGCATCACATAAAAGGGTCTTGTTAGACAGCACTGAGATATGCACATTTATCTCTTGTTACTCCAGCTAAGGGAACAAGATTTTTATTAATGTGTGTCCATGGAAGTGTTTGTAATGATAGCCCAGCTTTTATGATTTCTAAAATCTCATATATCAGTCACCTTCATATTTTAATGCAGTTCTTTTGCATATCACAAAAAAGAGTTCAAGATGTACTGGAAGGTTCAACAGGAGTGGTGTGTTCCTTTTGACCACATCAACATTTTATCAAAGTCAGCTGGGAAACCTACATTTCAAAACAAACTTTAGGCAGGAAGAGATTTAGAGTAGAAGACATTTTAATATCACCACTAGTTTTACCTTATTTCCTCTCTTTTCCTCTGTACACCCACAGAGCCATCAAGATGATCTACGTTATTCAGAAACACACAGTGACAGAAACTGTTCTGCTGGGGACTATTTATAAGGGTAAGAGAGTTGGTTCATCACTCAGTTGATAAAGTCAAAAAAGTTCTTTGCCACTTGAATATTATTCACTGTCATGGAGAGGGAAGCTCACACAATCAATATGATTGATAAACAAGCTCCGATTTATTAGCAGGTTCAGTAGAGTTATATAGTTTTCTAACAAAGCGAAGGCATTTACAGACCATCAGACTTCTCACTGGCTACTTATGATTTCATAGTTCATTACATCGTTCTTCTACTTAAGGTTGCAATTGTAGCCAAGTTGCTGATTTTCTCAGGCATTAACAGGTGCAATATCTCTTGCGAGCATGCTATCCTTACACACATCATACTTCCAAGGCATCTTGTTCTTGCCTTGTTACATTGCTTCATTACATATAATAGAATACAAAGTCACTACATAGTTGTTACAACAAATAAGATACAAACTTACTACACAGGGAGCTATTGATTAATTGTTCCAGTGAGCTATGGCCTTGCTGATGTAACCATGCCTCCACAATTCACATTCTAAAATGTCAAAAATATGCAATTCCTGTGATACTGAAAGAGTGAAGATGGAAGAAGATGGGAAAGAGCAGATCACAGGGAAGTAAGGACCAAAGTTTTATGGTTTTTAAGTGAATGTAAATCACAGAATTGTGCAATGGCTTGGGTTGGAAGGCACCTTAAAGCCTTTCCATTTCCAACCCACCTGCCATGGGCAGGGACACTTTCCACTGGATCAGGTTGCCCAAAGTTTCATCCAACCTGGTGTTGAATATCTGGAATGGGGCAGCCACCACTTCTCTGGGTGACCTGAGCCAGTGCCTCACCACCCTCACAGGAAAAAAATTCTTCCTAATATCTAATCTAAATCTATCCGACTTCAGATTAAGATTGTTACCCCTTGTCCTGTACCTACATTCCCTGATAAAGGGTGTGTCCCCAGCTTTCCTGTAGCCCCTGCTTAAGTACTAGAAGTCTGCTCTAAGGTCTTCCCAGAGCCTTCTCTTCTCCAGACTGAACAACCCCAACTCATGTACTTTATCCAGGGTCCCAATTCAGCTAAGTAAGTCTGCTAACATTTTTCATTAAGAATAGAGAGTATATGCACATGACAATTGCATCAGCCTTTGTAACGATGAAGCACTCAGAGCTATGCAAAGTGAAGTCTGACACCTAAGTTAAATAATAGGCACTTTCCTGCACCCTGAAAGCAGGCTGTACAGGAAAAACACAACTTATTCAGCAATATAATTGCTTTAAATTATTTAGATTATAGTTGCTGTGATGTCCGTACTGGGACCAGTGCTGTTTAATATTTTCATCAATTATATAGACGGCGAGATCAAGTGCACCCTCATCAAGCTTGTAGATGACACCCAGCTGAGTGGTGCAGTTGCCACACCAGAAGGATGGGATGTCATCCAGAGGGACCTGGACAGGCTGGAGAAGTGGGGCTGTGAGAACCTCATGACAAGGAACCAACAAGGACAAGTGCAAGGTCCTACACTTGGGTCAGGGCAATCCCTGTTTTCAGTACAGGATGGGGGTGACATGATTGAGAGTTGCCCTGCAGAGAAGGACTTGGGGTTTCTGGTCGATGATAAGCTCAACATGAGTCGGCTATGTACGTTCTCAGACCAGAAGACCAACTGTGTCCTGGGCTGCATCAAAAAAGAAGCATGGCCAGCAGGTCGAGGGAGGCGATTCTGCCCCTCCACTCTGCTCTTGTGAGACTCGGAGCCCTGTGTCCAGTTCAGGAATCCCCAGCGTAAGTATATGGAGCTGTTGGAACGGGTCCAGAGGAGGCTACAAAGATGATCAGAGGGCTGGAGCACCTCCCACAAGAGGACAGGCTGAGTGAGCTAGGTTTGTTCAGCCTGGAGAAGGCTCCAAGGAGATCGTATAGCGACCTTCCACAACCTGAAGGGGCTACAGAAAAGCTGGGAAGGGACTTTGTACAAAGTCATGGAGTGAGAGGAGGTAGAACAATGGCTTTAAATTGCAAAGGGAAGATACGGACTAGACATCAGGAAGAAATTCCTCACTACGAGGATGGCGAGGCACTGGCACAGGTTGCCCAGAGAAGCTGTGCCTGCCCCATCCCTGGAAGTGCCGAAGGACACGTCGGATGGGGCTTTGAGCACCCTGATCCAGCGGGAAGTGCCCCTGCCCGTGGCAGGGGGTAAACTGGATAGGCATTAAGGTGCCCTCCACCCCATTCTATGGTTCTTTGTCTAGCGCTGGGTCAGGTGCCGACCCCCAGCCCCAATACCCAGTCCGGAGCAGGGCTGGAGGTGGGGGGGAACGCGGAGCCCCCTCCCCGCGCGGCCCCGGGAGCTCTCGTGAGACTCGGGGCTGTAGACGCGATGTCCTTTGGAAGCACTGGCGGGAGGGGGGTTGAAGGCGTGTGGAGGGGGTGGGGACTAGATTTGATTGACGGCGTCAGTGACCAATAGAAGAGGGCTTCTCCAGACTTTATCCAATCGTATGTCGCGAGGCTAGCTGCGAGCCAATGGCGGCGCCGGGGGGGCGGGTCCCGCCGCTGGCTGATTGATCCCGGCTCTGGCGTTGTTCAGTCAGCGCGAGAACATTCTAGAGGTGAGTACGGGGCGGCTGTTGCCGAGGTCCCGTCAACCGCCCCTTCTGCCCCGGGCCGCTCGTCGTCAGCCGCTTCTCCTTCTTGCTCTTCCTCCTCTAACGATGCCTTCGGCCGCCTCTCGCCCGCAGGTTCCCCGGCACCGCCGTGCCTGCTGACACCGTCCGACCCAGGACGCCGGGACCCGGAGGCTGCGGCGTCCCCCGCCTCCTCCGCCCGGATACTCGCGCCCCCACGGCCCTGTTCTCCTCGCACACTCGGCTTCGTCGCAGCCCGGGGCGAGCAGTGTTGGGTTTATGTCTTTATTGGACGAAAACGGTATTGGCGCTGGGCTGGGGCGGGTGGGGGCGACGGGGGAGGGTTCGGGGCCGGTGCCCGTGGCACGGCGGGTTGGAACTGTATGATCTTTAAGGTCCTTTACAACGCAAAACGCTGTTCTTGAAAAGAGGGGAGAGCGGGCGGGCGGCGTCGTGTTGTGATGGTGGCGAGCGGGTTTCGTGCCCGTGCTTTGACGGGAGTGGGAAGAGAAACACTAGATCAGAAAGAGCCCCCCCCTCCCCACCCCAGCGCTTTACTTGCAGCCCTTTGTGGGGGTTTTTTGTTTTGTTTTGGTTTTGTGTTCCTGGGGTGTTGTTTCACCCCCCTCTTCCCGGGCACCGCCATGCGACGAGACAAGATGGCGGCGGCGGGGGCCGCGCCTCCCAGTACGGAGGGCGCGCGCGCGCGAGGGGGTTTGGGGGGAGGCGGCTGTGGCGCGCGCTGTGGCGCAGTTACCAGCCGGCCGCCGGGGGTGGGGGTGGAGCGGAGGAGCGCGCNCGGCGGGCCGCCTCCCCCCCCCCCCCCCCCCGCGTACTCTCGCGGCTGCAGTGCGCATGCGGGGAGGGAGGGAGGTGGGTGGCTTTTCTTCGGCTCTTCCAGGGCTGACTCAGTGCTTAATTGCTGCATTTATGACTCATCGCAGGCCTGAGCGGGGCGGGGAAATGGGGGCTCTGAGGCGGAGATGGCAATCTGCCTTCCCGCTTTTTTTTTTTTCTTTTTCACCCCCCGCTCCCTCCCCACCGTGTGCGTAGCATATCGAGGGGCTGTGCTTGGGATGAGGTGTCCTAGGGACCAGGAGAGGGAGCTTTAGTCTGCAGCAGACAAAAGCTGTAATCTGGAAGGAGAGGAAACCGCATGTTTGGTCAGCAAAATACCTGCTTTTCTCCGTGCTGCAAGCATGTGGTTAGGTCACATGGTGGCTCTTTTTAGGCATCTTGAAGAAGGAAGCCTCGTGCTTGGAAGAAATTCCACGGTGCAGTTTTTGCTGAGTGTGCTGGTAAAGTCAGAAAATTACGCAACTTCATCCCAGAAAAGTAACACTGAGAAAAGGCAAAACTGCATCTGGGTTAACATGCAACACAAGGCGCATACAAATCTGTTTGCTTCTTGTGTAAAGAATCCGTCAACCTGACTGGAGGGGCTCTGGTGTGGCACCAGTAGATGAACTCTTACGCGTAAATACTAAGAAAGCCATTTCAGTGGGTCAGTGCTTCTGACATTAATGTTGACAACATGATGACATGTCAGAATAGTTTTGTAGAATAGTCAGGGTTGCCGGTATAGTCAGCCGGTTGTGGCTTAAGTACTCTTAGATCTGATTATAGAGACGCATGTTAATTTAAATAAATAAATGCTGCTTAAGGCAACTTTAATAATAGGATTCATCCTCCTTCCCCTTCCTCTCCTTCCCCCCTTCGCCTAAGAAAAAAAAAAAACAACTGGAAAAGCTGCTGCACTGCTCTGTACCTCTGCATTGCTAGGCTTTCTTCAGTGAAGCAACTTGTGTCAGACTATCAGGCTTATTGTTAAGTCAGAACTCAACAGAAGCTGCTATGAGAATCCATAAGTGAGAGGGAGAATTACCTAATTTTCAACTCTTTTCCACTCCGGTCCAAAAAAACTGGTAAGCCATGTAAAAGTTATGTTGGGCTACAGATTGCTGCTGCTTCACCTTACTGATATTTCTCAGCATTCTGAACAGTCTTTGCTTTATGCAATAGGTTTATACTATGATGTGGAATTTGAAACAGTTTTCCAGATCTTTCTCCTGTTTCCTGCAGCTTGAAACTTACCACATGACCCTCTCTGCGCAAGAGTATTGGTCTCCATAATAAATCAAGTAGTGTTCCTTTCCCTTCCCTACTGGTCACAGCACTCCTTCAGGAGTTGATTGTACAGAAAATAACCTTAAGCTTTTCAGTGCTTTTTGGGTAGTAAGAAAGAAGAGGGTGGAAAGCTCTGTGGTGTAGTAGAGAAGGTACTTATACTTAGCAGTATAATTCAAAAATTTTGTTTTCAGTTCACAAGTTGAAGAAAGCCATAGCATAAAGAACATATTTTCTTCTTCTAACTTTAAATATAGCCCCTTGTATAGCTCTGTAGCAAAATCTGATAAATGCACATTAAAATATTATTTTTTTTTCTGTTTATTAACACCTGCAGAGCTGTTGCGCAGCCACTGGTACCTGTATTGGGGAAACATAGCGTACAAGCAAGAACCTTACAGCCTCAGTGGCGAAAATTTTTTCATGTCAGAGACCGAGAACTCTTGCAGTCGTTTATGTCATCCCGTCTTCTCCAGACAGAAGATACCAAAAAACTGCAATCAAAGATCTCTTCATCTTATTGATAAAGCTACTAATAAGGCAAAATGTCTGTCAACGTCAACCGCAGTGTTTCAGATCAGTTCTATCGCTACAAAATGCCCCGTCTGATTGCCAAGGTAACTTAATAGACATTAGTGGTAAGTAGGTAGTGTTTTGCACCACTTGTCCTTTTGATAGGGGAGGTAGAGAGATGTGAAATAATAATTTTTAGGCAGTCTGAGGGCAAGGCAGGGAGGATGTCTTCTCCTTTCTGTCCAGGCTAGGTGGATATTAGCTCATCGAGGACGACATGCTTCAAAGCAGGCTTTGATGTAGTGAAATGGGGAATACACCCTGGGTTTGGCTGGTGCAGTCACTTAATCTTAAAACACTTTTTCTTTAGGTGGAGGGCAAAGGAAATGGAATAAAGACGGTTATAGTCAACATGGTTGACGTTGCAAAGGCGCTTAATCGGCCTCCAACGTGTAAGTAGTCTGGAGTGATACAGCATTTTTTTATGCTTTTATGTTTGAGGTGGGAGTGTTAAGTAGCTGATAAAGCATTATAATCATTCTTTCAAAATCTGTAAGAAAGACATGTGATTACCTCAGGATGAAATAATGAACAGAAAGAAGCAGCAACATATTTACTTGCCGTTAATAATCACAGTGAAGATACCAGTGCAGTGGTAGTTACTACGCTTTCTTTGCAGACCCTACCAAATATTTTGGTTGTGAGCTGGGAGCACAGACCCAGTTTGATGTTAAGAATGACCGTTACATTGTCAATGGATCTCATGAGGCGAATAAGCTGCAAGACATGTTGGATGGATTCATTAAAAAATTTGTTCTCTGTCCTGAGTGTGAGAATCCTGAAACTGATCTGGTAAGTGCTTTCTTCTGTATTCATGGTAGCACTACAGAAACATTTTGTTATGTTTGTGGAAGCAAAGCAAAGTTAATAGCTGCTTGACTATCTGGAGAGAAGATCCAGTACATGCACACCCTTTGGGAAGGTTTTATATTGGTAACATCTCAGAACTTTTGAGCTAAAATCTTGCTTCTGCATTTGCTCTATGTTGGGAGAGATGCAAAGCAGTTAAATCTCTGGCTTAATCATGTGGAGGTGATAGTGTAAACATCAGGTTTAGGCTTTAATGCATAATTGTTCTAAGTGGTTTGCTAACTGGGTTTTGTTCTTTGCAGCATGTCAATCCTAAGAAACAAACTATAGGTAATTCTTGCAAAGCCTGTGGCTATCGAGGCATGCTTGACACAAACCATAAACTTTGCACGTTCATTCTCAAAAACCCACCTGGTAAGTGTTTGTGTTTATTTAGTGGTGGTAAAGGGGACTTCTGTTATTGAGGTAGAGAAACAAATAGCTCACATCTAATTAAAGGGTAAAAAGGCTTTAGTATACTCCTAGAGTATGTGGATCACAATGAGGTAGCTGTGTTCATAGCTTTGATATGAGTGGTCTCTCGCAGTGCAGTTTGATATCCTTCCCAAATAGAAGTATATGTCCAGAGCTGGATTTGCCTAAGCAGGACAGAACTTGGTAGGAGGAGAGTAGTGAGCAGGAGCTCATTGCCTTTTAAGTCAATGTGATATAGAAAGGTAGGAAGTAGCAGCAGTATAGTAAATGCTAACTGTAAAGTACTTGTTCAGTGCAAGCAACACTCTGTAGTAAGCATCTAGTTGCCTGCTGCAATTTAAGCTTGCTAGAATAGAAAAGTCTAACCTATTCCAGGGGTCTCTGTTTTGTGAGGTCACCTGTTATATAGACTTGGACAACCTGATGTCTTGATGAGAAACAAGACCTTCCCTATTTTCCCAGCAGGTGTACATCTGCCCTGCATGTATCTAGGGATGATACTATACATAGTTTGCTGCTAATAAGTTCATACAGGCCTACTTGGGACTTCTGGCAGAGGGGCAGTAGGGCAGGGACTTCAGGTTTCTCAAGTTTGTAGAATTAAACATTGAAATCTGCTTGCAGAAAGTTCTGACACTGGTACAGGAAAGAAAGAAAAGGAGAAGAAGAACAGAAAAGGCAAAGACAAAGAGAATGGTTCTGTGTCCAGCAATGAGACACTTCCACCCCCACCTCCAGAGGAGATGACCCCTCCACAGGTTGTGGTAAGCAATGTCTTGCTCTGGTTTAAAACCTTTAAATTACTGGTATTCCTTGCAAGACTGCAACACTATACCAAAAATTCTTACTGTATCCAGAACTTCACTGCTAGAAGTATCCCTATCTCCCTTCTATAGCGGTCTCATCACCTCTCCAGTAGCATCGTGTGTGCTCCTTGCTAAGTGAAAGCTGCATAACCATTCTGATCCATGAGCCTGGAAAGAAGTATCTCTGTACTAAATAGAGTAGCAAAAATGCACTTCAAATAACCTTACAGATGGCTACAAACTCCAGTCTAGCTTCCAGTATCTTTCCTGCATCTGCCCTTCCTCCATCATTCCTTGACTTCTAGATCATAGTGTAGCCTGTTCTTTAGGGAAGAATACCCATTTATAAGACTGCTTAAATCTGTATGCAGAAATAACACTTATTGCTAAACTTGTAGTAACATTCTATGAACCTGCTGGCTTGATTTTGGATTTTAGGAGGAGGAGGATGATGATGACTGGGGTGAAGACACAACAGAAGAAGCCCAGAGACGTAGAATGGATGAAATCAGTGACCACGCAAAGAACCTCACGCTTAGTGAAGACCTGGAAAGAACCATAGAGGAGAGAGTCAACTTACTATTTGATTTTGTGAAGGTAAATATTCTATGGTGGTTTTATTGGTAGTGACTCTGCTGTAGTTGTATAAAAAGTTTGTAAGGAGACTAAAAGCAAGCTGCTTAAGCTTCTGTCAAAGTACTAGTTCACCAGTGGTGGGGAAGGAAGCGGTGCAATAGGGCATTGATGCAGATATCGGTAGCTTTAAAACCTTTGTCTGTTTCTGTAGAAAAAGAAAGAAGAAGGCGTCATTGATACTTCTGACAAAGAGATTGTAGCAGAAGCAGAGAGACTGGATGTAAAGGCAATGGGCCCTCTAGTTCTCACTGAAGTCCTTTTCAACGAAAAGATTCGTGAACAGATAAGGAAATACAGACGTCACTTCCTTCGTGTAAGCAGTCTCTTTCACCCAGTGCAACAGTGGTTGGGTTGGCTTTTTGTTCTGGATTGCTTGGTAATATGGGGAAGAAAGCTTTTGGGAGTTTTTTCTTTTTAAACCCTTCTTAGATAGGGAGAAATACTGGGATGGATGGTATGAGGTGTTGTAAATCTTATTACCTCTGAAGTCGAGAGCAGCAGCTAATCCCATTGTTTTTGCTTTTATGACAATTCTAGTTCTGTCACAACAACAAGAAAGCCCAGAAGTACCTTCTCCATGGCTTTGAGTGTGTGGTGGCCATGCATCAGTCTCAGCTTATTTCTAAAATACCACATATTTTGAAGGATATGTATGACGCAGATCTTCTGGAAGAAGAAGTCATCCTTGGCTGGGCAGAAAAGGTATGGGGTAGTATTTTGTGTACTATACCAGCCAAGTACATGAATGTGAGATGCTGCATCTGGTTTATCTGTTCTGGTGTAACAGGTGGTGCAGATGTCTTTAAAGAACTAACCTGAGATAAGCTGTTCTCTGGAGAAACCTCCCTCTCAAAAATGAGCTGTTTGAGGCAGTGGGGTGTGGTTGGAATTTAAGTTAGACTGGATCTGATGCAAATTCTTAGTGTTCAAGCAAAGTCTGTGTTCTTCTGTCTTTCAGGCCTCAAAGAAGTATGTTTCAAAGGAGCTTGCCAAAGAAATTCGTGTCAAAGCAGAACCATTTATTAAATGGCTAAAGGAAGCTGAAGAAGAATCTTCCGGTAATGAAGAAGAGGATGAAGATGAAAATATAGAGGTAGGAAGGAAAGGCCTGTTTCTCAAAGGCTGCACTATTCCTGCACGCTTGTGTGCTTTGTCCTGGTGATCTATAAAACAGCTTACTGTGTGTGGTGGGAACTGGACTCCTTTCTAATGCTTCATCAGAGAGTTTTGCTACCCAAGATACAGTGTAGGTGCATCTTCATAGGCAAAGACACTGTGAAATGGTATAGTCTCTTG
This sequence comes from Piaya cayana, assembly GCA_013389865.1. Taxonomy (NCBI): domain Eukaryota; kingdom Metazoa; phylum Chordata; class Aves; order Cuculiformes; family Coccyzidae; genus Piaya; species Piaya cayana. The sequence goes on from WAAB01007890.1 coordinate 231,421, forward strand.
CACAGTAGTAGCTCATGTAGTGGAAGATTGATGAGCTTTATATTCTAGGAGAGCTAGTGGGTATGTTAAAAAAAGCTAATTAAAGAACAAACCGCCATTTTCCTCACTGTTTAGGCGTAAGTAAAATCTGTAACCTATACAGGTTATCTATGGCTGTGACTTTTTTTGCACATGGATTGTGCTTCCTATAGGTGCATAGGCCCACCTCTGACATTTAAGGACAGATATTAAAGTGTAGCTGTAGTTGGAGAATGCTGGAGTTCAGGTTTCTTGTACCAGAGTGCTGTGCAGTACCTCTGGGAACATGGAGCAGCGTGTCGTGCAGGCAGGGGTTGTGATTCCTGATGTGAAAGTTAATTTTGTGCTTAATGACAGTAAGTGCTGTAGTAAAAATGTGTGTCTTGTCTCTGCAGGTGGTGTACTCTACAACTGCCAGTGTACCTAAAGTTGAAACTGTGAAGCCTGCAAACAATAAAGATGATGATATCGATATTGATGCCATTTAAAGTGACGCAACATAGCTTCCAGCATAATAATGCAAACTTCTATGCGTTTTCTGCCAGAAGTGTGACTTGTATGTGTGCAAGCTGAAATGGCTTAACATCCTGCTACTCTTTGTACTCTAAAATGTATCTTTTTACTGTGACTGGTCTTGTGTAACTAAGCCTAATACCAAGGAGTCAGCACGTTGGTGAACTGATCTAGTTTGCAACTGGCATGTTCTATTTTGTTTTTCTAACTTGTGTTGGACACCCACCTACTCGGAGCACATTTATACAGTTGTGGAAATAAAGGATTTGGTTTTGGTCAGTCTTCACTTCTGAATCTGAACTCCCTTATTTCTTTTCCAAGTATTGGCACAACCTGGTGTGAAACCTTCAAAGCTTTGAGACAAAATAACATAACAAAACCTTGAATGAGACAAAGACTCAGCTTAAAGGCTGTTTGCAACAGTGGAGACTTGGAACCTTGTGAAGAAGCAGGTGTTGAGTAATGTACAGCATACAGATGCTGGCTTGTGAAAACAGCTGGCAGAGGGCTGGATTCTGATTCTTGCAGGCTTTTTAAACCAAACTTGCCACAGATGCTCATATTTAAGTTCCCAGGGTGGTCTGAATTTTTCAGCAACTCCATTAAACACAGATTTTGGCTCTGACTGGAGCTGAGGGAACCAGTAACTGCAGTTTGCATGTGCTGCCAGCTGTGCTGCAGCACTGCTGTGCAGTGTCACTAGCAGCAGCATGTGAAATGGGCAGCATGCTCCAGTTTGATGCGGAGTAGGGAGTCAGGTGCCATCTGCCTTGAGCACAGGAAGGCTGGCAAGCCTAACAGAAGTGAGTTTTGTAGCTGCTTGGTGCTCACACTGAGGTATCAGTTTTCTTTATAAACAGTACAAAGAAACCTAGCCCTTCAAAATCTGGAAGCTGGTGTAAGCCTAGGAGTATGGGTAAGGGCAGGGTTTTGTTGTTGCCCTTAACAGCTTTTCTGAAAAGCCAAGTGTCAAGAGATGTACAGTGATTTGCTTATTCATTGTTCTGAGAATCACTATTAAAAGTTCTGAGCGATGGAGGCTGTAGTGTGCAGCGAGTTGCTTTTTCTAATCCAACTGAGGATTTTGCTGGTTGCAACAGCAGTGACTTGAGCTGCAGATTTTCCACTCCAGAACACAGGGTACGTCTGAGCTTGCTGTTGGGTTGCAGGTGGTGGCCCTAGCATCAGACTGTCGCTGTGGCAGATGATGTTAGAAAGATGAGAATAAGCTATGGTGCAGCTGGAAGTGTTTTTGGTTTGGACAGGTGGTTTGTTGCAATCATACAAAATTAAATATAGGTTTAGTCCTGGCTTTTTAAATTTTCTCTTAATGCTAGTTCGTTCTAGTTAAGCTGGGCTTATATTTCAAAAATAAGCCAATTGTTGTGAACCTAGAAAATGAATTAATCCCTATGTGGTCTGCTGCCAGCAGGCACCTCCCTTGTGTAACAGCTGTGAGCGCAGCATTGTGGGAATTTGCCTGGCAGGCTAGGAGCAGAGTCAGTAAGGTTGAGGTCCTCTTGAAAAACAGTGTAACTGTTACATACAGAGGTGGTGATTTTTGCCTTCTGCTGCTGTATGGAAGTGTACCAGGAGGGTTTTACCTTTGTCTGGGTAGCAGTGAAGAGATGAGAATCTCTAGAACTTTTTAACAGCAAAAGGCTAGATCTTCAGAGGTGGTGACAGAGGGAAGGGTTAAACACACTGGTTGGAGGGAAGGTTTCAGCCCTGGGCTTCCTGCTTGCTTGTATCAACAGGTTGGGTGTTAGCTATGCCCAGAAAGTGGAAATGCACCAGTATCTCCCACTCAGTGAAGTAGCCGTAAGGCTTTTCTTCCTCAGGTTAGCCCTCTGGTAGTCGCATGTGGCAGTGGGAGGTGGGTGCTTGTATACTGGGCAATTTCTTCGGGCAGGTGTTTGAGTTGGCTTTGCCTTTCCAAGTAGGATTCCTGCTTGAGGGGGGGCATTAAGGAGAAGCCTAAACCTTGCTCTTTCTCAGGAGCGTCTCACAGCTGCACTGTTGAGAAACTCTGTCCTTCAGGCTAACCACACAAGAGCGTTGTGCAGCATGGGCAGCACCCTTCTCATTCTCAGACTTGTGTAGGTGAGCATGGTTCACTGAACTGATTGGTTAGTCTGTGCCAAGGGGCTGCAGACACAGCTTTCAGATCCGGGTTGATACCGTCTCTAGGATGTGACCAGATAGTTTCTGTCTGAAGTCTGTGTCCCGTGGTATAAGCTGCTACTAGCTGTGACATGGGGAAGTTTCATTGTAGAGCAGACTTGGTCACAATTACAGCTGCCACCAAAGGGGATATTTTCCACCGCAAGACCTGGTGACTAACAAGACGAAGAAGTTCCTTCCAGTAGGGAAACGAGGAGATAAGTCTACCAAAACCAGTTTTTTGTAGGGTTTTGTGATATCAATAGCAACATGAAGAAGGGGAAAGGATTATTATTTTTATCCATCAGTGAACAACACAAGCTCACAAGATCCTTTCACCCTTCATGTTGCTGCTACAGGGCAGTAATAAAGATCACAGCAATCCTGGGCTCCCAGTGAAACCAGTGAACGGAAATGGCAAGGCGAGATGGAACAAAAGTAGCTGACCCACCAATTAGTCTTCCAAACTGTAACAACTATTTTCTCCTCAAACTAATTACTCTGAAAGAGCCTCTGAGGGCTATTGCTGAGGATTTACTCCTTGGTATTCACTAACATCACTGAACCGTGAAGATGTGGAAGAGAAAATCCAGAAGTAAAGACAATAAAAAGCAGCTTGAAAGCAATACTCTTTAAAGCCTTATTTGTGAAATACTGTTTGCTTGCTTAACTTTCAGCTTCAGTCTTATAATGTTGTTGGAGCCATTGGGATTACTTACACGTTTGACAGGCTGCTGGTGTTGTCTGTGTTCTTAGTTTTGAAGACAAACATCTTGCTACCACGGAGGTGTCAGAGTCTGTCTCTGGACCTGGAATCAGTGAGGAGCTGTTCTGGTGCCATTGACCAGCTTTCCCAGGACATTGCTTCCTCTCATGCTGTGGACTGGCACAGCACAGGGTTATACCAACAGCTTCCTTAGAGCCCCTTCAATTCACATCCATCAAGGATGTGGCCCCCAGCATTCAGGTGATGCTGCTTTTAATTCAGTAAAGTTCTGCGACTCTAAATCTTGGAGGAAAAAGGAAAAAAAACATCAGTGATGTCTCGGAGGAGGAATGCAAGAAACAGGGGTTCAGCTGTTCATTGTCAGTAAAACACAATTCCTTCTGTTCCGTGAATGTCTTAGAATCATAGAATAGTTTGGGTTGGACCTTAAAGCCTGTCTAGTTCCAACCCTCCTGCCATGGGCAAGGACACCTCCCACCAGACCAGGCTGCCCAAGGCCCCATCCAGCCTGGCCTTCAACACCTCCAGGGATGGGGCAGCCACAGCTTCCCTGGGCAACCTGTGCCAGTGCCTCACCACCCTCACAGTGAAGAAATTATTCCATATGTCTAGTCTAAATCTGCCCCTCTCTAGTTTATACCCATTGCCCCTAGTTCCATCACTACAAGCCTTTGTAAACAGGGAAATCCAATAAACTTAAGCCATCTTTTCTGGACATGAGTTTTTCTACTTGCACATGATCCAAAGTTGGTACTTACTGAATGAATAGCTGAAGGTCTTTGGTAATTTAGCCTCAGCAAAAAGCTTTGTCCTGTGTTTCTGTGGCTGAGATGGCATCCATTTCCAGTGATGGCCACATAAATCTGTTGTGATGGGACAGGACCAGGGTGAAGCCAGGAAGCCAGGTCATTAAAGCAAGGCTGGGTGCAGTCATGCCTATGTGGATAGACAAGCTTGTCAAGGACCCCACCCGAAGTGCTGAGGTGGGGAGGCCCCAGACTGGACATCTCCTAGCTCTTTCTCATGCTGTTCCTTCCACATCACTCAGATCCAGGGTTATGCAGCTGCATTATACCAGAGCTGACCTTGGACACAGGAAGCCTTGCACCTGTGAGGTGGGAGAAGAGATTGCAGAGCCTCCCAGGAACAGGCTCGCTGACATTTTCTGAGGCTGGAGATAGAGGGCTGTTTTTTCCATTGCTAATCTTATCTGATTACTGTGGCATTAGGTGCTTTTTCTGCACAGTATTTTTTTTTCTCAAGGGAAGAAGAGATGATGCACAGAGGAGCTCCGATCTGAGCCTAGGGGTCATAGGCACTTCATCCATACATCACAAATAGAGGAAGTATCAGCACCAGGAACTCCTCAACAGGAGGTTTGTGTGGGTGTTGTATTATTCTCTCTGAATTTTTCCTTGGTACAGATTTTTATATCTACCTGATATTAATAAAACCCAGCGAAAAGCACTGACGTCAATGCAGTTTGGCTTTGTGCACTTAAGGTAGACATATGGCATCTTTTAAAGAAACATAAGGAAAGTCTATTTCCCCAGGAGAATCCCATCTCTCTGTTGTCAGGGAATTGTCAATAAATTATTAATTAAATAATTAATAGTCACTCTTACAGACAAAGTTAAGGTATACAAATTGCAAACAGAGTAGTTCACACAAGAAAAAACTAAGAGACAAGGTTTTTTCACATGGTCTCTGATGCTGGGAAACACGGATTTAAAGGCTGCCTTCTCCTGCCTCTATTGTTCCTTCAGCCTGCGCCAACATTCTGTATCATGAGCCAAAGGAGCTGGTGGTCCCAGCTGGATGTTCTGTGGAGCTCAGGGTGGTGATGGTTGGTAGGCAAGCTCAGGGGGGAAATGGGATGCGGGAGCACAGCTGCAATGACAGGAAAACACAGTTCTGTGTGGGAAAGTCACAGGATTTTAAATAGGCTCTTTTAGATTCTTATTTATCACCTGACATTTAATGTGTAAGTTTGCATTCTCCCTGCCTCCTCCATGAACAGCTTGGCTAGATCTTCATTTCCATTCAATAGAATCATAGAATGCTTTGAGTTTGAAGGGACACTTACAGATCATCCAGCCTAAACCCCCTGCAGAAGGCAGAGACATCTTCAACTCAATGAGATTGCTCAGATGCCCATCCAACCTGCCCTTGAGTGTTTCCAGGGATGGGGCCTCCACTACGTTCCTGGGCATCCTATTCCAGTGTTTCACCACCCTCATTGTAAAACATTTTTTCCTTATTTCCAGTCTAAATCTACCCTTCTACTCTCCCTTAGTTTAAAGCCACTTGTCCTGTCACAACCGACCTTGCTAAAAAGTCTGCCCCCATCTGTCTCGTGGCCCCCTTTAAGTACTGAGGGGCTGTACGCTTACCAGTGGAGGTTACTGAAGAACATCACCTTCACCTTGCAGCCAAATTTTCAGCAAGTAGCTGACTTGCTGAAGTCAAGACTCCATAGATGGAAAACCTACCATACTTAGAATCATAGAATCACAGAATAGTTCAGATTAGAACCCCCCTGCCATGGTCAGGGACCCCTCCCACTAGATCAGGCTGCCCAAGGCCCCATCCAGCCTGGCCCTGAACACCTCCAGGGATGGGACAACCCCAGCTTCACTGAGCAACTTGCTTCAGTGTCTCACCACTCCCATTGTGAAGACTCCTTATGTCAAGCCTAAATCCGCCCCTCTCCAGTTTATAGCCATTGCCCCTCATCCTGTCTCTACAAGCCTTTATGAACAGCCCCTCCTCAATTAGTCTCTCCCCTTACACACAGGCAGAACTAGTCTTCTGTGTGCTCCTCATGCTGATTAGAATAGAGGAGGTCAATAGATGGTGAGTTCACCTGGCCTGGTCCTCATCCCTCCTGATACCAGAAGAGAGGAGCAACGTGTTTGACATTGGAAGAAAAAGTTGCTTAGGAGGCCCATGGAGCTGCACAGCCAGCCTCATGTTGCTAACCAGTCTTACTGAACCTCCACACTTTTGTGGACCTGGAGATACCTTCGGTTTTGCACAGCCAGGTTTGGGTGCACAGGAGAAATTCCTGCCCAGGGGGTGGGAGAGAGGCACAGGGGAGGCTGGGCTCAGCATCATGAGCACAGCAGGCTGCATCCTGGTCCAGGTCAGCGAGCAGGAAGCTGGGATGTGAAGGCGGCTGTGGTAGGTGAAAGGTGGAGGAGTGAGGTGAGGCCTTCCTGTTTGGAAAGGTCAACAGGCTTTATCTGAATAATCAAGGGGGAACTGAGTGTTCCCGGTGTGAGGAGAAGTGGGCAAGCAGGTACCTGTCTGTGGTGAGAACCTCTTCTGGGGGTGTTTGGTGATTCACACTGGGGAGCTGCAGTGCTTCACAAGTGCGAGGCAGCTACTGAATCATATCATACAGTTACCAGGTTGGAAATGACCCACCAGATCATTGAGTCCAACCATTCCTATCAAACACTAAACCATGTCCCTTAGTGCCTTGTCCACTCATGCCTTAAACACCTCCAGGGAAGGTGAATCAACCACCTCCCTGGGCAGCCTCTGCCAGTGCCCAATGACCCTTTCCATGAAACATTTTTTCCTGATGTCAAGCCTAAACCTCCCCTGGTGGAGCTTGAGGTCATTTCCTCTTGTCCTGTCCCCTGTCACTTGGGAGAAGAGCCCAGCACCCTCCTCTCTACAACCTCCTTTCAGGTAGTTGTAGAGAGCAATGAAATCTCCCCTCAGCCTCCTCTTCTCCAGGCTAAACAACCCCAGCTCTCTCAGTTGTTCCTCATAAGACTTGTTCTTGTTCTCATGCTTCAGTTCCTTTCTTTTACATAGTCTTCTATGATATTGCCACCACCTTTGTTGCTATTTTCCCTCATCTCTGGCAGGAGGGACTGGAAGACAGAAAGAAGTAGTGGTGTCACTAATACCAGAAAACCTGTTCTGCAGGAAAAACTGCAGATGCACACAGGATGGGGAAAGAGCAGCTGCACTCATGACCCAACATGCCCCGCACAGGGGGCGGGAGGGTGATGGGGGATGAGAGGCAACTCTCGCTGTCCTCCTATGACCACATTCTCAGCCCTGGATCAAGGAGGCTGGCAGCCTGCTAGGTAACATGCTAGAAGCTACTGGTGGGCATGGCTCCTCATGGAGTACTCTGCCTTTCTTTTTTCTTGGGACTTCGATGGCAAACAGTCCCTGCCTTGGTCCAAAGCCAGTCAGCATGGGGGGATTTTGGTGTGTGTAATCGAGACACCTGCAGCTGTCAAAGGGCTGACAAGAAGGAGAAGCGTGTGCCCTGTGGATCTACCCTGGTATCAGAGAAGCCACCAGTGGTGGAAATTTGCTGCTTTCGTAGAATCATAGAATGGTT
>WAAB01007891.1:1216-38286 GCA_013389865.1 Piaya cayana
TCACCCAGGAGAGTGTGCGCCTGTCCAGTCCAGAGGCTGACAGTTTCCTGAGCAGAATGCTATGAGAAACTGTGTCAAAGGCTTTACTGAAGTCCAAGATGACTACATCCCCAGCCTCCAGTTAAGTGGAACTTCCCCAGTCAGCCAGGACACGATGTAAAAGGGGTTGGCAAACACATCCACCATCTCCCTCAATACCCTTGGGTGGATCCCATCCAGCCCCATAGACTTGTGAATGTCTAATTGGCCAAGCAAGTCCCTAACCACCTCCTCTTGGATCACAGGAACTTTGTTGTGCTCCTCTAGCTCATGGGGATGTACACACAGGGAACAACTTTCTGTACTATTAAAGACTGAAGTAAAGAAGGCATGAAGTACCTCAGCCCTATCCTCATCCTTTATCCAGTCTTTATTGGATGCAGAGGGAACAACTGTGACATTCTCCCTGGTCCTCCTTTTAATATTGATTAATCTTTAGAAAGATTTTTTTAATAATCTTTCACAGAATTGGCCAGCCTGAGCTCTATTCAGGCTTTAGCCCTCCTGATTTTTCCTCTTCACGATCTCACTTCATCCCTAGGTTGCTCCAAACATCTTATATCCAATACATAAATCACCTTAAAATAACCCTAATCTGCCCCCCGTACTTCCCTTTTTTGAAGCACCCAGCAGATGGAATTAAAATCAGTACTCCCACTGGGATGAAGCAGAAAAAGCAAAATGTGGTTTTATAAAAGCATCTCCAATCAGCCCAGTGAAGAGGAAAGATGCTAGGTGACACTTACTAAACATTGTAGACATATGACTATGACAAAGATTATTCCTAAAGACTACTAGCATTTTCTAAAACCATTATAAAATTAGAATTTAAAAAAATTGAGGTAGTTTCAAGTTACTAAAACAAAAAGTTTACTAACGAATTCACAGGGAACTGTAAAACCAGCGAAGTGTCCATCATGTCAGTAATTCTAACATTCTGAAAAGGTACAGCATATCTAGCACAAAGCTATGTTCTAGTCTTCACAAAAAGTAGCAAGAACAAAGACAACACAAGGCCTCAAATTTCTCAAGTTATTCTTGAAATACTTTGTTTCCTAAAATAAATGTACTGTTCAGTGCTTAGTGTTGTGCTGTATTTATTCTGCTCCATCTTACTTTTGTTTAGAAAGCAATAAATGTATTCTAAAGTGTAGGAAAGATCTAACAATTTTGTCTACTTGAAAGACTTAAAATGTTTCCTAACCTGGCACTTTATCACAGCAGCTTAGTAAAATATGTTCTCATATTTGTGGTACTTCCTTATGTCATACACATACATGTATTTTACAATATACACAATTCACATCATCTGATTTGACATCAATTATATTTGATATCAATTATACACAAAAATCAGCTTAAAAATGAGGAAACATTAGAAATAAGCGTAACTAAATTAAGAAGTTTTAGAAATCCTTTAAATAGAGAAAAAACTAGGCTAAATTCATTAGGCATCTTACAGTTTCCAATAATTATTTCTGAAACAGTAAAAAGTGAAAAAAAATCAAAGTAAAATTACCTGCAGTTAGTCAACAAGATAAAATATGCAGCCTTTCATGCAATAAACTTTGCTTCTTGCATATTCTATTCTGAACAAATCACTAGGATTGCTTCATGAATTCCTGAAACCTCTTAACAAGTCTGTACTACAAAATACTCCAACTATATACCTTTTGACATTCTTGCCCTTATTTCCCAAGTTTCTACAATAAGGCAAAGTTACAGGTCTTATTCAAGCAACTCCAAACAAGCAAATTCTTAAGTAACTTGAGACCACTCAGTGTAATAAGCAAACACTTCAAGTAGAAACTACTCTAGATGCAGTTGCTTCCTTGTACAGGAAGATTTTATGAGCATTCTCCTGTATACAGAGTACAACAACATAGACATCTACAATAATCCATAAAACATTTCCACCTCTTTACATGCCTATCTACAGTGAAGTTCTACTCCTATACTGAACACAAGTTTCCAAATACAAATTCCACCACACTTCAAGGGGAGGTCACTATCATCAGGTTCACTGAATCTGGAACCACTCTGTTTCCACTTCAATACGCTTTATTTACATATGCCTTTGAACACAAACTCGCCAGCTGTTTTAAAATAAGAATTCAACTTTCATGCCAAACTACTGCATTTACTCATTGAGCAGCATATTCTTCTTTCATTCTTCTCTTCTTTGAACCAGATTGCTTTGTCAAGTCTCATTCAGCCCTATTCTCAAGAACTGATTTCTTTCCCACATCATTTAATCTCCAAATATGACGTTTTAAACACAGGATTTTTTTTTGCTTCTCCTATACACTAATTATTAGCAATATCCTTCTTGAAGTGATTACTCACAGTTATTTCAGAAGTCCTCCTTCCAAGTTTGACTTCAAGTCAGTCAAGATTTTAGCCTCTAAACTGAAGAAAGTCCTGATTCCACCCTACACATAACCCCGATTCCTCACTTGTTCCAGCAATTTTTTCTAATACACTTCCCTCAACCCACTTTCATGCACTCCCCTATTAAATGCAGCTCAAATTAACCTATAATTATTCTGATCTACAACCACTCTCCTCTGAAAATCCTTCATATGGTACTATTTAACAACAAAAAGTAAAAGAACTTGCATTTCCCAAACTCTGAAGTTTGGCTTCATCAGTTAATTATTTTGGTGATAAGACGGTAATGGTGATTTGATCTAAAAATTCTACCTATCTATTTACAGTAGTCATGCTTGATTTAAAAAGAAAATCCTTTTTCAGGAGCTGGGAGGGATTCAGACGATTGTCATGTAATATACATGCTACTTGAATATTAAACAAGCCTATACCTTCTGCTAGAATTAATGAGGCTATGAGCAAAAGGCTTTAAGTGTTTTACTCTTCAAACTAGAAGCCAAAGAGCAGCACAAGCAAAAATATGAAAATCAATGCTAGAATTCATTGCAAAAGTATCCTGAGTCTTGGTGACTCACTTTTAACTTTGAACACCAACTGATGATCACAGTAACTAATTCGATCTAGTTAATAATTAACATTTGTGCATTCATTACACTGAGTGTGCCATCTAACAAAAAGGGATGATGTACATGCACACAAACCACTGAGTAGAAGCTGTTTGATTTTCTCACGATGTCAGTTATTTCATGCATCTCTTGCAGTAAAAATTAAGCAGCCAAAGTGTCAGTGATCTGATTATGAGCTTCTGAACTGTTGTCATTTAGATCTGCCTTCACATTAGAAAAATACTTATCAATGTAAACAGCAAGAAACTGTGTCTTGGCTTCCTGGTCTCAGTTCCTAAGTGATTCAGCTGTCTCTCCAGTCCTTCTCTATGCTTTGCAAAGATTCATGTTTTGAAACAAAATCTGAATTTTAAGACTAGAAAGTCAACTCCATTTCACAGTAACATGAACCTTAAACATACTAATCTTTCAAACAATAAGATCTACATTAATATGAGAACGCTTACCTGAAGAACTTCTGTTCCATTTCAATAACTACATCTACCTCCACGTTTTATGAAAAACTGTATCACATCTACTGGTGACAGCAGGACAATGAGAATGTATTTCCCCAGAGTTCTGTCATTTTAAAACTTGCAGACAGGACAAATCATACCTTTAAGTACACCTGTCAACAAGCACAAATAAAGATTCAAAAAATCCAAATCTCTGCATGCAGGTTCCTATTAGGTGTTGGGCACAAGATATGAGTCCAGAGTAGGCTAAATCTGTAGACAATATTATTCAAAACAAACAAAAGCCTACAGATTTTTATATTTCTGTATGTTATATTGTATATATAATGCATTATATTAAAGAATTCCATTGTGTACAAGTCTTCTATACACAATGTTATAATCAACACTACCCGAGGAAGTCCCTTAATGTTCTGACAATTTTTTTTTTCCCGTTCTGGCAGGGAGAAAACCAGCTACTGGCTTCCTTTACTAGAAAAAAAACAGGAAAATAATTTTTTCAAGACAGCAGTAAGATTAAAAAATCCTGATCTAACAAGAGTGTATTTATTACACTACTATCAAAACTGGAAGATGTGTTTACATCATGTTATAATCAGACCTCAGTTATTCTACCTCCTCCTCTTTAAGGAGTGTAGCTCCTTAACCTTTCCTCACATTGAAAGGCCAGTACCTAAACCGAAAGTAGTACATAGATTACTACTACTTTGTACTTAATTTTTCTGCTATTCTTTTCTTACTTAAGTTTCTTCAACAAATCATCCCATAAACAACTACTTCTAATTACGCTGAAAGAATAAATTCAGTGCAGAAAGCATCAACACAAACAGCCCAGACAGAACAGCAGCTCTAGCCAATTAAGGTTCTTGTTCTGTGGTCTTACTATTGTATGTATTGTAAACACATTAGAGGAATAAACAGCTAGAGAGCAACCCTAATCACAACTCTGCAATAGAAAAAAAAACTGTAAGCTCCAACAAGAAAAAATTATTTAAAAGCATAATTACACATTCATTATTTGTGCTAATAAATTATTTAGTGGAGTAACTATAAAGTGAATTGAAGAACGACTTTGCTCATGCTAGAAAATCAAGACTCCTTATCAGCACATCCATTGTTTACGTTTGGGCGAACTACAAGTGACAGAAAGCTTTATCTGAACAAGGTTTTCACTAGTTCAGCTAATCCAGCTATAATTATAGGAAAATACTATTTTAAAGTATAGGACTGCAGCACTATCCATCTAACACCTCATGGGCCTTTTCTGTTATACAAGATGGAAGTCGAGAAGAGGAAGAGCATCTTTGGCCGTAAGCTTGGCAACATGGTGAGAAGAGCTATATATTAAAAGAGAGGGCCGAGAATGGATTGAAAGTAGCCCTGAAGAAAAGGACTTGTGAGTGCTGGTGGATTAGAAGCTCAACATGGCCAGCAATGTGCAATTGCAGCCCAGAAAGCCAACTGTATCCTGGGTGGCATCAAAACATGCGTGACCAGTATGTTGAGGGAGGTGATTGTCCCCCTCTGCTTTCATAAGAACTCATCTGGACGAGTATTGCATTCAGTTCCAAGTCCTCAGCACAGGAATGCCACGGCTCTGTTAGTGAATCCAGAGGACTGCAAAGATGATCAAACAGCTGGAGCAACTCCCACGTGAGGATGGCCTGAGAGAGTCACGCTTGTTCAGCCTAGAGAAGAGGAGGCTTTGGAAGCCTTACAGCAGTCTTCCAGTACTTAATGGGGGCTTACAGGAAAGCTGGGGAGGGTCTTTTTATCAGGGAATGCAGTGATAGAATTTGGTCAACAGTTTTAGACTAAAAGAGGGGAGCGTACATATTAGGAAGAAATTTTTCACTTTTGAGGGTGCTGAGACGCTGCAACAGGTTGCCCAGATAAGTTGTGGATGCCCCATCCCTGGAGATGTTCAAGACCAAGATGGCTGAGGGTTTGAGGTACCTGATCCAGTGGGATGTGTCTCTGCCCATGGCAGAGGCACTGGAACTGGATGATCTTTAAAGGTCCCTTACCACTCAAACCATGCTATTGTTTCTACAGCTGTTTCCAAGCTAGAAATGTAACATGGCTTTCATTACTCTTGGATCAAAAGTCCAACCACTGTATTACCTTTACTCTACAGCTATAACTATGTTTTCAGAAACCACCTCTTCTTGCATTACTTCAATGAGCTTTTAAATTTATTATATTACTCTCTGCAACAGCCATTTAAGTGCTAAGGTACCAGAAGCTCCATGACACAGGACAAAATTCTGCTACTCACAGCACTTAGTACTATGATGGGTTTTTCCAGAGTCACGACACTCTCGTAATGGGCAGATTTAGAGATTAATCTTTAAACCACACAGGGGCTATCTTGCATATTCCTCCCTCTTGACAGAAACTTTGGGAGTCCTACTTGCTAACCACAGCCTTCAGGTTCTGCTTGCAAACAGTTTTGAGGCAGTTTGGGGATTTTCATTTGGGGTTTGTTTCAGTTATTGTTGGAGTTCTTTGTTTTTAACTCAAGCGATAGTCCTACGCTACTATGCTACAGCACATACATCAGTTTGATAGTACCAGTTACACCATTAACGAGACTTGGTTCTATCTTCAGTTGTTACCTGCCCCACAAAGCACTCTTTTAGGTAAGCAATGCACAAGACAAGGGACTTACCACAATATTCCATTTTCAGACAAGTGAAGCATTCATATTCTGGAGTATATTATGTGGTAAGCTGCAAACTTACAGGCAGATTTCATTACCAACCATGAATATGTATTTTGTGGGGAGAAAAAAAAGTTTATTATCAGATTTATGCCACATGTGGTTATATCCTACAACTACAGTTCAGTTAACTGGTCCCCATTACAGTATAATCCATTTTATATTTATGCATATTCAATTGTCCAAATCCACTTTTTTAAAGTATGTGATGAAAGACAAGAGTAAAATTTTGTTAATGTAATGTGAACTAAAGTCAGTGGAACTTACTCTACACTTCAGTATGCACAAAAAGAAAAGATAATGTTCCAGAAAACACTAACAAGCTTATGGACTTCAGAAAATCATTACTTCAACTTTTTTCCATCATGACCTTTTTCTCCCCTACATCACCATACTGGAAGGGGGTGGGGTTGTTTTTCAAGTTTATCATTATCTTTTAAAGCAAAAAAAAAAGAGAAAAAAAAAAAGTAAGCTACCTGTTCTCCCTTTTCCTATGTACAAAGGAAAGCATTCACTGCATCTATGAAGTACTTAGGGGTTACGAGTCATTTGTTTTGGGGGAAAAAAGCTCCCAAAGGCTATCAAGCAAGACTGTTGAGATAAAGCCTTTAAGAACTTACATCAGGGTTTCCCAGACATGTAATGTACCAATAAGTGCAGACTAATCATATTTTGTCAGACTGCACACTACTTGTGAATCCATCTACCAGCATTCCAGTGAGGATAATATAAGCATAGACTATTAGAAGCACATGCTACTCCATGCTGCTCTTCTGCATCCTCACACAAGTTGCTTCAGAAGCACTTCATGGCTTTTTACAAAATTAAAATTAAGACAAATGTACTTATACAAAGCAAAACAAGTAGGGGGGACTCAAGGTTCTGACTGCCAGCAGTGAGCAAACAAAGCAGAAAGCTACAGAAAGGCAGTTTCAGACCGTAGGAGAAAAGAAGCCCCAGCAAACTGGCTAGCTACCCTGTCAGCACAATCCACTGAATAACCCAAAGTTCTGGTTTGGTTTAGAAATGAGTTACTTCAGCTTTTATTCCAGCAATCAAAGGCTGCCAGTGACCTAGGCAGACTAATCAAATCCAGACCCTGTTAGAAACAGTAGTTTGAATGTCAGTAGCTATTTTTCTTACATTACTTAGTCAGACTAACAGCAGCATCTGTACTCAAAGCAGGACACTATTTAGATCTAGATATAGCAACACAGGTCCCTCCGCTAGCAGGGGCACGCAGCAGTGTCCTTTATCAACTAATATCTGCTAAATCAAGTAGATGCACACAGAGATGTTCACAGAAGCAAGAAATGTTAAAAAAGCCCCAACCAAACAACAGAAAGGCACATTAAAGAAAACAGTCACATTAAAGAAAATATCCAAATCCATTAACAGAATAAGCATAAGCATGCAGTCTTACCTCTTCCAGCCTAAAAATGGTCAGAGGGGAAAAAAAAAGTCAACACATTTTAACCAAGCCTTCAAAACAACTGGAATAAGTCTGAGCATGGATCAAACACTATTCACAGTTCCACACAAAACAGCATACAGGGAGACCAACCTTGGACATCAGCGTTTCCTTCACTTCAACAGCTAAAGAGTTAGAAAAGGCTTCGCAGAGGCGAAGCAGCATCCTGAACTACCCAGAACTACTGCTGCACCAAGTGAAGACATTCAGTTGACAGAGGATACTCATGAAAACACAAAGTCTTTTATATAGCAGCAGAAGCCAACAGGGAAAGCCTTTATATAAAGTTTTTTAAAAGGGTATAAAAACCAGATGTATAAAATATAATTTCTTCAACTCCATTAAGTAACTAACATTCATTCTACAAGATCTAGAGATGTGAACACTGGATTAGCCAAAACAATTAATACAGCATCATTACTGCCAATTGAGCAAGAACATCCTACTGAGAGACTAAGTCTATCCCAAAGTATGAAAAACATGCTCATAAAAAACTAGATTCCCAGTTAGCTGTGACTAATCTGTTGATAGACTGTCATGGAAAAGTGGTTGCAAAAAAAAAGTGGTAACTATTAGTGGTCATTTGGAAACTATCTAGAATAACCTGGATTCAGGTCACACAGGCAAATACAAGAATATAAGCAAAGTATCACGTTCCTACCAGGAAGGACAAGATATCACACGAAAGACAGAGGCACTATCTTTCATCATTACCCAACTCACTCTAGGGAAAGAATTAAAAAAAGCACTGCACACAAAGCAGGTGGTTTTATATGGGTTTGATATCTAAAACTTTACCACATAAATAACTAGTAAAATGGAGGTAGATGTAAAATCTGAAGAATAAGGAAAAAGTAGTTTCAATCAGCTTTCTACAAATGAAGTATGAAGTAATATGCTTTGGACTACAGCAGACATACAAAGAAGGAAAACACCTGGGAAGGAGGAAGTGTATCAAAAAAGATAGGGGGGTTACAAAATAAAAGAGCAAACCATGCTCTTTTGGTGTCTTTTGATGTCTGCTCATACAAGACACAGGGAAAAAAACTAAGAATGTATAAACAACATTCTCCATGGACAAGACTAAGCAACAGGAAAATTCCACTGACAGTAACAGCAATTAAATACTAGAACAGACTATTGAGAAATATTGTAAAATCTCACAGAAGATCCTGAAAAAAGACAGGCATGTTTAAGCATAAACTTCATTGGATTCTTGCTCAACTTGGTATTTCGGGTTACATCCATGTTGTATGGGTAGCTGCTGAGCCTTGCAACTGTCAGCATGCACTTCCAGACAGAAGCTGCAAGAACCTCTCTCTGAGTCCTCGAGAGGGACAGAACACCTCTGCACAGATTCCCCTGGGGAGTCATGAGAATCAGTTACTTTGCCACCCCAGCGCGCTCAGCTCCTGGGTATCAGCTGTGATTGAACCCTGACACAGAAGAAAGACACCAGTTCGATGCAACATAAGGTCAAGATGCAGCAGAGTTACTAAATGTACTGCAGCACTTAGCAAGTGCTGGTTTTATGGTTTTCAAATCAGTAGGCTGCTGTTTCAAAAGCTATGGAGTAAGACTCATTCAGCCAAATGAATCTGGCTCAGGTGTTCCCAGGCCATGGCTCCAGTCCCACATCCACAAAACACCCAAGGAGCATGCATAATTTTATTAAGACCTGAAGCTACAGCTGAACTAATTTGCAATTACAGTACCAGCCGGTAGCCTAAAACACTGTGCTGTGTCATGTGAGCCTCTGCATCGCAGCCCTCAATATCTGTGGCAGTAAAAAACCAGAATATCCCAACTTCACTAAGCATTCAAGAGAAAGTTAAACGTAAGAAACCAACAGAGCAGGAATCTAAACACCTTCACTTATGTTAACAGTTTAGGAGATGTAAAACGGTCTTCCTAGGAAGCACACACTGAATTCAGAATACCTCATCAACACAAGTGAGACATAAAACAGTTTTATGTCCTTCCAAAGTGTTGTTACTGTTTCCTCTCACCCTTCTCTAATTAATTTGTACTTGGCTTACCCACCCAGGATAAACAACCCCTAAAATGCAGTCGTGTCTAGGAATGTTCCTGGTAAATGATGAGTTGGCAGCTGACTAATTCCAAGTCCCAGGATAACAAATTACAGAATGAGCTTTAACCTTATGGTTAAAGCAGAATGTTCTGCTTCTTTAGATACACAATTTGCAGAAGATGCACGGAAGACTTTCAGGGCTGCTGACAAGCAAAGAAACAAACCCTCTTTCCCTCCCTCCTAAGAAGAGGGCAGTACTTGCATAATAATGGTCCTAATTAAGTGTTTCTCGTATGCTGATGGTGAGACTGGATTGTATGTTTTCAAGGTCAAAAAGCAGCATTCCCTAAAGATTTCAGACAAGTTATGAAAGAAAAATATCTTACTCTGAATTTCAACTTCTTGGTGTGGGAGAAACAGAAATCCTTTACCTTCATACGAGGCATTCACATTACAGTTCTGAGAGCCAGGGAACACTACTCCACAGGGCACTATAATATATGCTTACAGAGAGCCCTCACAAATGATGGGAAATTGCGTAAGAAGAGTGATGATGAATAATCAACATCAAGTGCTATCTGTCTTTATCATTTATAGAACCCAATAATTAGCAATAACTTTTCTTCAAATGAAACCACCAGTCACTAAATAGCTGCGGAACAGACTCTTAAGGTGCAGCTCCCAACAATTTTTAAGGAGTAAAACAATAATTTTGAGTAAAACAATAATTTTGAGTTTAGTATTATTTTATTATATTCAAATTTCAGTTGCTTCAGATTAAAGGTGACTGGTGAAATTCATTCCACTCTGGTTACTCTGACAAGAAAATGCAAGCCTAGATCAAACAGTCTAGATCTTTACCTGATACTTTTACATGTTCAGGGGTACAGATGGTTCCACAAGTCCAGAGCATGTAATAGCATCTCTCTACATGTAGTGCACTGTCAACTTTGCTATCAAAATGCTTAGAACACACTGTTATACTTCAGTTGTTCTAGAAACTCAAGGAGACTGGGTGGCACAAATACCCACAGCAGGCTGGCAACTGCAACACTGGCAGTTTAATGTCTGTTCACCACCTTAAGAAACCAACCTTACAAATGTCCCTGAGAAACTAGTCATCAGTTCTCCTCTGAAATCCTACAGCATTTGGATAAATTCTAACACCTTGGGACAACTCTGACAATTAGATTAAAAAAAACAGCTGGTGAAGGTTAAATAACTATTAATTCTTCCTAAAAAAAAGTTCAAGCATTTTGAGTTTACGGCCTTTGGTATTGGTCTTGAAATCCGCTGTTTGCTCTCAAAAACTCCAGCCACTGTGAATGAATGCATAAATAAATGTAAAGGACTAAAAGGAAATGCAAAATTTTCTCTTCTGATTTTTGTTATAAGTTAGTCTGAACCTGCCTGCAAGAAGTGTTAACACAAGAAAATTGAGTAGGAAAGTTTGCATAGATGTTCTTCATCCTATAATTGGGTCAATACTATCCATGTTCTCCTTTTGTATTCTAAGTACTGGTTTTAGAAATACAGGCTAATTCAATAAGCTTAGATAGACTTAAAACTTGCATCTATCATCAATATTTCCAGTTATCAAGATACATACAGCAAATTTATGTTTGAAAGTTCTGATTACAGTATATAAAGGATACACTGCTAAAATTCTGACAGAATTAAAAAAAACAGTCAGAAGGCACAGAATGTCTTTTTTGCAGAATGCCTGCTCCAATTCTTGCTCTGTGCACATTATTTGACTTCACGTGCAGTCTGAAATACAACAGGTCCTCAGTTTTCACACACCAATTTTTAGCTTGAATCAGTGAATACACTAAAGTTTGCATGACCATAGGTGTAACGGAAGCCAAATCATTGACTTCTGTACTTGTGCCCACATTTTGTATGGTTTTAAGCGTTGTCTATTTAAGCAGTGAGTTATTGCAGGAATCCCCTTAAACTTCTCCAAACAGGCAGGCTCAGCAGCCTGGGTGTGGCAGCCCTTGGGACTTGAAAGCTCCCTACAGACCTCTTCTCTGGTTGATAACAAGCCTGCTAACAGCTAAGAACAATGACAACGGAGAATTTCAATACACCAGCAATTTCTCTGAAGAGAAGGCCATAGCATGAAAATAATATGTAATGATTAGTTGTGTAGCCTAGGTTTAGTTTACCTGACTTGGCCTAGACATAGTACACCTGAAATCTCTATACTTAAATATAACTAACAAGCCTGTCATTTTTATTTTTATTGGAAAAATACTTCATCTTGCTTAATACTTGTTCAGTTTGTTCTCTCTTCATCAACACAGAATCACAGCATCCAAGAAATGCTGTTCCCAATATTTGTGGGGCAACACCTGCCAGAATCAGGTCCGCACTTCAATATTCAGTTTTGGGTACTCCAGTAATAGAACTCAAACCAAATAATTCTATTATAATAGCAAGTTGCTATAAACAAATTCATTACTAATCTGTTGCCGCTACAATTGTACTAGGAATTCTGACTTATTGTATTATTTTTTTATATTTTAATCTAAGTTGTGGTAGTATGTATGTCTATGAAAAAAATACCAGAAACTTTACAGCAACAGCAAACCAAAACCAGACAACCTTAAGCACCTTAACCTTCAGTTTAAAAGTTCGATATTCCAAAACAAACAAAAAGAAAGCCACACTAAAAGGAGACAGACTCTGTACACTCAAGAACACTCGTTTTTGCAGCCATCTGTCTGCAAAAATATTGCAGAGAAACAAAACAGTTAAATGCAATGTTCAGCAGCTTAATAGTATCAAAGAGAAAATATATTAAATTGACAACACTTTTTAAAGGAAAGAAGGAAGAGCTTGTATGTATTAAAAAAGTTATCCACCTTAAAATATAGTTCTATGCAAGTTATTTACAACAGTATCTCATTGTGGTCGGCATACATTTTCACTAGGTGCCACCTTTTCGTAATTCTAACATACAAGTAAGGCCTTTCCTGCATCATTCACTGTTCCAAACATCCAAAAGAACTTAGCTTGGCCTAAATTTAAATTATATAACTGCACTTCTTTCAATGGGAGCTTTGCAAGTGTAAATAAAGGCAGCTTTTGGTCCTGACATGGAGGCTTAATTGAATTTTGAATGAACCAGAATACAGCTAGATCCATTCTTTATAGCAAGGAACTGTCAGACAAAAACATAATACTATTGCTGTAAGTAAATACACCTTCTGTGTGCACACCAGATGTGAACTCTTAAATTAACTACATCTCAGATTCCCCAAAATAAAGCAGGAAGAGTTACTCATCAGTCTCTTGATGGTACTTCAACATTCAACTCTTAACCTCTTCAATACTCAAAAGCTCACAAAATTGTCAACTTCTGTCACTGAACTTCAACTCCTCTTCATGCTGACAGAGGATATGAGAGAGAAATCAAGGTCAAAACCTTTATTAGTATTAGATTAAGACTTAAGCCATCCAGAAATTTATGTTAAAATTCCTAGAGCAATCCTAACATTCATAATGCAGAGTATGCCAACCCACAAATACAAGCAACAAGAATCTAATAGCCAGCCTGGCTATTATTCCAGAGGAATAACTTCAAGCATTTCACTGGATTTTAACTGTGATATTATAGACGGTGGGGATTTTTTCCAGGTAATAAATACTTAAATTGAAAACCTCAAGTGTCAACTAAAACACATACCAAAGTCATACTATATAGACTGCTGCCGCCATAACTATCTTCTGAGGTCATCATGTTTTCTCTGGTTTGGTTTTACAACTCTGAGATGCAGGAGAGAGGAAAGGAATGTGGAAGAGTCAAATCATACTCCTACTCCATAAAAATCTACTGACTTTTCTACTGACCTACAGGGGAACTATGAATTTAAAGCTTATAAAGACTTAGTACTAATGTTTCTGGATTGCAGGTCTAAACTTGCAAATTTAATATTCCTATCACAGGAAGCAAAGGAAAAACAAGCAAAACTACACTGACCTGTAAAATGAGTAACAACTGAGGTACAGCAGGAGGACAGTGACCTGAAGCAATAGCTGCATAGAAGCCATGCCCTTGCACAGTTTAAGTCATACACAGGAGCTGTACAAGTTGCAAGCTTTCCCCTCCAGCCATAAAAATTACGCAACTTGTACTACCTCTGTGCCACATACACAAGAATAAAAATCTTACAAACTGCTAGAGCAGTGACTAAAGTAACCTTTCAAAAAATTGTCAGAATGTTTAGAAGGACCCTTCTTTACTAGTGCAGGCCTTTATCTGCTAAAAAGGAATAAACTGTAAGGTGCTGTTTGGATAGTCTCAACTACTTCACCTGCATTTCCACTTAATCCACACTAAGAGACATTAACAATGCCTTTTTGGCCTTACAGCAGCAAAAGCAACATGACTGCTCCTCCTTTTCATTTCACTTGCAAAGAAATATATTAACTATGCTGTATTACATACCCATAAACCAGACTGCTTAACAGAAGCTAACCTCACAGTAAGAAGAAAATGTAAAGCCAGTTGCCAAATTTGAACTTTTGATTTGACTTAACATCGGTCCCCACCAGTGCGAAAGTTAAAAAGTCACATACAAATACAGTGATTTTTTTTTTACTTGCTGCAGGCAAGTACAGGATGCAGATAAGATCAGCAAGCTAAAAAGGGATTAGAAGAATTTGTGGATAACAAGTTCTTAAAAAAACAATAACAATAATTAAAAAAAATTAACAGGCATGTTCCAAAACATCTCCAATCAAACAATGGATTCTAGAGTGCTGGCACAGCAGGAGGAAAAAGGATCACTATTTGGCTGCACAAAGTTTCTTCCAAGCAGCTTCTCCTTCTGCTATTCTCCAGGAGTACAGGACTTCAACCACTGGCCTGCCCCAACAGGACACTACTCTTATTTTAATGCTAGTCTAATATTGAAACCTGTCTAGGTCACACAACACCTAATACTTTCCATGGGCAGGGGAATCCCTAGAACTCTGAAATCTGTCTTGTTTAAATTACACATCTTGATTTTTTTGCTTTGTTATCAAGGAAGCTAAATCTAAGATAGGAAACAAAGTCTTCTAGATTAAGAGTCATTTGCTATTGTTTTATGTAGTCAGAAGGAAGTACCAGTTTACATAGAGCCACACTGCTCAGAGATCAACAGTGGGGAAATACTTGCAAGCTTTTTTTTAATCTGACATTAATTTTAGATACAACAGCCCTCAAACCTGTTTGCATGATTTTGTACATATGTTGCCACACTACTTTTGATACATTATCTAATATTCCATAATAAACAGATCAACCTAAATCAAGTCCCTAAAAGCCCTGTTCTCTAGTTATCATGCAGCATCAGCAAAGCGTTGGTACATGCCCCTCTAATAGCACGTTATCCGGTGCAAAACATTTAAAAAGACAACATGCTGAAGTACAGAGCAGACTAAGGCTGGATTTTATACAGATAGTGTGCACTCCATGATGAATACGTTAAGAGTTCAGTATCCATATTTAACACCGAAGGGAGGGAAAAAAAAAAACCACAAACCAAAAACAGATTATGATCTCTTCTGCAAAAGGCAACAGCCAAGAAGCAGGAGTACGTGGGTTAGTGATGCTGTTGTGCTTACAGGCAAGATGTCAACAATCCTGTCCTCATAACTATCATACACACGCAAACATCCAGTGTTTAATCTCCACAGAATTATCCAGGAAGAGCACTTATACTTCCAAAAGAACAGGAAAGCTGAACCTCGTGAACATCACAGGCTTCTAGAGATATGCTGCCTGCATTCATCTTAAGACTTGAAAAGCAAAATCTATCACATATGTTAGGACCTCCTACTTCTCAGCTTCCCCCTAGCCACTAAAAGGTTAAGAAGCCTGCCAGTACTATCACCTCTAACTACTCAAGATTCATACAGCAGCAAGGCAGGTCTGGCAAAACAATGCCAGAGAGAAACACAACTCCTGCTCTTGCTTCAGCTGGAGACCTAACAATAGACAGTGCATTCCACAGATCAAATAGAGCTGCAAATACTCCCAGCATTTTTTGCCACAGTCACACCAACTGCACAGTCTGTTTTGCTGAATTCTCCCCCAGCTGGGAAAATACTGGGGGAAGTCTTGGGGCTTCTGGAGCCTGCAACCACGTTTTAAAATGGCTTTTTAAATTATAATCTCTGAAGGTGAGAGTAAGCAAGTAGATTCTAAAGCGGTTTGAGCTGACCAAGCCTTGTCTAAACTGTAGGTCAAGATATTCTAAAGCTGGGAAACAAAAACACTCGTTTTCGACAACATTTTGAAATGCTAAATTAAGGATTGACAGTTCAGCTGAAGTTTGTCCAAATAATCCAAATCACAGGAAGAATGAAAGCAGTTTTTTAAAATAGTTTGAATTTGCATTACGAAAACTAATGTTCAGTACTACTAATTATCAATTAACCTCAAAACTTTTAAAATGAGAATAAGAGGAAAAAGTAGATATACAATTTTAGACAAAAAAATTCCACAGTACTCATTTTTTGAAAGGAACATGACGCCAAGAAAAATGGTAACTTACCTCACACTCCTGGATTTTATTTAGTACAGTAAGTTATATTCTTTCTGTACATTCACTAGAGGTGGATAAAAAGACTGGACGCTCTCCTCACTCCCATTCCCTTTTTGATTTGTTCTCCTGTATTATATATGAAGTGTTTTAAGACTAACAGCTGATAGGGAGATAGCAGCATGAAGTTACTCACTTAAACCTAAAGATTCTCAGCAGTACACAGCAGATGAAAGGAACTTCATGAAAAGACTGTAACTACAAATAGTAGCTTGTCACAACACAAAAGGAAAGCAAAATGAAAAGGTTTCCACATTTTTGAGCCATTTTGCAGACGTAAGTTGTTATACTGACAGTTTTTAGTGAAAATTCAGCTAGTTTCTGTAGGTAAGTAATCCATGATTATCAGTTTAAGAGCTTATCGCCTAAGTGGACCAACTAGCTACACGGAAAATTAGCTGCATATGAAGAAGGCAAACTGCGTATATCTTTTCAGGTACTATTTTTGCTAGGTGCAGAAGCCACAACAACTGCTAATTACATCTCAGCAAAATTAACTCTCATCATACAAATAGAACAGGTTCAACCAGAGATTTACTTTTAAGTAAAACATTTTGCTCTAAAACCAATTAGCTTATACTGTAGTAGAAAAACACGGTAGAAAAACATAATGTACTGACTGTAAGTCAAAATACTCTCTAATGCATTAGACTTCCTTGAAGGTTTTTAAATGATGTAGATTCCTGTAACAATATACCTCATTCTGATGAAAACCTAGAGTTTCTCCTGAAAGTCAGAGCAAGTTCAAGTGTTTTAGATTCACTGCAGAACTCTGCTACAATCCACTGCAGCAATCAACAGCCTGGGTCAAACCGAAAGGATTTTAATCAGGCGCCTGCAACACAGGGTAAGGGAACAAAATCTTAAGTATACTGAAGTTGTATATCTATAGCAAGAGAGGAGCTGACAGTAAAAGAGATTATTCCTGCAAAACCAACTTCATGCCCTGTTCTAGGTTACAATCAGTAGGCAGCAGCCCAACATCTTACCCCTTAAACTGTTACTACTACTGATCCAACTATTACTTGGATCCTACTAGGGTAAACTCACTACCTCAAACGTTATCAGGAAACCTCATGCTTTTCTCACTCTTTACACTTTAGTCTTCTCTGCAACACTATTAGTGATACTAGCAACAGATTGTTCCACATTGATTTTCATTAAAAAATGGCCTCTTTTTCATTCTGGCCTCTTCTCCCAAGTGGCAGGGGACAGGACAAGGGGGAATGGCCTCAAGCTCCACCAGGGGAGATTTAGGCTAGAGATTAGGAGGAAGTTTCCTTACGGAAAGAGTCATTAGGCATTGGAATAGGCTGCCCAGGGAGGTGGTTGATTCGCCTTCCCTGGAGGTGTTTAAGGCACGAGTAGACGAGGTCCCGAGGGACATGGTTTAGTGTTTGATAGGAATGGTTGGACTTGATGATCCAATGGGTCTCTTCCAACCTGGTGATTCTATGATTCTATAAAGTTTGTTTTGAACTGTGTAAAAATTTGCAAGCTTTAACTAAGACAGATGACATTTCTTAACATTTATATATATATATGTATATTTTGTGCCTGCATTTACTGTGCATTTTTGCCTGTGAGAAAACCCTGAATGTCATAGCTGCAAGCCTCAGTTTTCAGAAGACTGCAGTTTTTGGGCTTAGGCTGAACAAATCCCATTCCAAGCTGAGGAGAAACTTGGCAAAATTCTCCCTGAAATTACTACTGATGTATTTTCATCTAGTGTTCAGAACCCTTCCGACCATGGAGGAAGGTCAATTAGATTTGCAGAAGCCTGTGGCCCAGCAGTTATTTCCCAGATCAAATGCAAGGTTCTGAATAGGGAAGGAAGCAAGCTGTCAGGTTTATTAAGATCCTGCTTAACTCAAATCCTAAGAAAAATAGCAGCATAAACTATTAGTATAGATCTGTTAACAGATAACAAATACATCTTCAGCATTACTTAAGAACTAATAATGTCAAATGCCAGTTGTCGCCATCTGAATATGATCCAGCAGGGTGCCCAGGTGGCCAAGAAGGCCAATGGCATCTTGGCTTGGATCAGAAACGGTGTGACCAGCAGGTCCAGGGAGGTTATTCTCCCTCTGTACTCAGCACTGGTGAGGCGGCACCTCAAATCCTGTATTCAGTTCTGGGCCCCTCACCACAAAAAGGGTGTTGAGGCTCTGGAGCGTGTCCAGAGAAGAGCAACAAAGCTCTTGCTCAAAGGGACTGGAGAACAAGTCTTGCAAGGAGCAACTAACAGAGCTGGGGTTGTTTAGCCTGGAGAAGAGGACGCTGAGGTAAGACCTCATTGCTCTCTACAACACCTGAAGGGAGGTTGTGGACAGGAGGGAGTTAGCCTTTTCTCCCAAGTGACAGGGGACAGGACAGGGAATGGCCTCAAGCTCTGCCAGGGGAGGTTCAGGCTGGACATAAGGAAAAAATTCTTCACAGAAAGGGTCACTGGGCACTGGAACAGGCTGCCCAGGGAGGTGGTTGACCCGTCTTCCTTGGAGGAGTTTAAGGGACAGGTGGACAAAGTGCTGAGGGGCATGGTTTAGTATTTGACAGGAATGGTTGGACTCGATGATCCGATGGGTATTTTCCAACCTGATGATTCTATGATAAATCTAATTTCCTCTAGGTCTTCCAGAGTCCTACACTAATTACCACAGGGAAGTAGCAGATGCTGTAGCATGACTTGGTTCTTGACAAAATTTGCAGGCCATTTTCATCAGAAATACATTAAAAAAACACTGTAAGGAAAGCAGAAAGGCATTTTTAAAAACATGTTCAGCTAGCAGCTATCAATGCTACCCTCAGAGTAAATACACCCAGAGCAGTTTTGCAATGCCTGTTCTGCAGCAGGACTCAAAACATACAGAAGTGTATGTTTGCTATCATTAGAGGACACAAGCCCAGAAGGAGACAAAAGCAGAAAGGAGGACAGGAAAATTATTCTGGATAATATCAGCATACTAGAAAAGCAACTAAAGGAAAAAAGTTCAGGTCTACATTTAGATATATTCCAGTGAACACACGTAAATTGGTATATTACAGACTAGACAACAATCAGCCCTGGCTTCCAAATAATGTAGACCAAAAGGAGAGTAATAACAGGAGGTCTAAAAAACAGCCCACAATGAAAGACTACTGAAATCAGTGATTTTAACCTTGAAAATACTTAGGAGAAACATATATCTTTACAAACATTAGAATAAACTTCAAAGGAGAATAAACTCTTCTCTACTGTCTACACCTCATGAGTATGAAGCCTTAGTACACAGAAAGAGATTTAAACCACATAGCAAGACAAAAACTCCAAAGAATTCAGAATGGGAGTGAATTTCCCAATATAAGCAATATCATGTCAGATTAAAGATCCATTTAACTGAGGCAGCCAAACTGCATTTTATAGTCCAGAGTCTGCACAAAAAAATTCATCTACCCTGATTGCTCCCAGCACCATTTCACTGCAGTTACTCTAAAAACCCATTCCTTGCTACTCTGAGGGTACCACAAAACTTCCCTCCTTAATAATGAGGCCTTCATCTGCCATGCAGCCATTTCATCACTCACAGTAAAGCAGCTGCACCTCCAAGTATCTAAAAAGAGTCACCAAAGTGGACTGTCCCATTATGTAAACACAGGTGCACATTACCGATCTTCTAGTTATATGGTAAAGAAGAGATCTAGATAGACCAATTTAAAGCATCTTTAAAGAAAGCATAAAGGTCAAACGACGTATGCTAAACACTAGAACAATGACCTAAGTGTCAAGGTTCTTCCTAGTCCTATCGTAAAAACTGATAAATAAGTACTGATGGGTCTCAAGTGGCATGAGCCCCACTGAGAAGGAGTCAGATGCAGGCGTCCTCTCTATGGACCATGACTTTTTCCAGGAGCAAGTCTGGCCATGGCTGGTTCAGTGTGTGCCAGCATTCTCCTCACTCTATCTGTGCAACGCTGGGGCTGGCTACTACAATTACAACACCTTTGGCCAGAACGGGGTGCTGGGGCCACATCCCAAACTGGACAACCTGTTTGGGTCAGCAGGCACGGGCTGCAGCACGTGCCTGCCACTGGCTGTGCCGTAGCCGAGCTGGTGCTGCTAGGTCACTATGAGAGCTTGGACCTGCGGCGGCTGCGCTGGCAGAGGCTGGAGGAGGACAGAGTGGTCTGATAGTGTACGGGACCCCTCCCAAGCCAGGGCAGTGAGGCCCTGTGGAAACGTCACAGTTTAGCCCTGGCCTGGCTGATTGTGGCAGCTAAAACCAAGCAGCTGGGCTCCCAAATTGCTTCCCTGAGGCAAAGGAGATGAGAGGAAAAAGACTTGTAAGTTGGACTCGATGATCCAGTGGGTCCTTTCCAATCTAGTGATTCTATGATTCTATAAGTTAGCGACTCTGATTAAGTACAACATGAGCAGAACATAAATCTCTGAAGTTAGTGTTCCTCTCTGGTAAGTACCTACTGTTGCAATCACTTTCAGCTTTCTTCGTGTGCAAGCTCTGCCAGCAACTATCAACAGTTATACTGATTTTAGGTAGCATATGCAGTTGAGACCACATGTTCCAGATCTATACGTATCCCAAATATCACAGCACATTGTGTTTGGCTAATTATTCCCATTTTTAAACAATGTGAGAAATTACACTGCAATATTGTAAAAAAAAAAGTCATTCAAAGTTAAAAAANTGAGGCAAAGGAGATGAGAGGAAAAAGACTTGTAAGTTGGACTCGATGATCCAGTGGGTCCTTTCCAATCTAGTGATTCTATGATTCTATAAGTTAGCGACTCTGATTAAGCACAACATGAGCAGAACATAAATCTCTGAAGTTAGTGTTCCTCTCTGGAAAGTACCTACTGTTGCAATCACTTTCAGCTTTCTTCGTGTGCAAGCTCTGCCAGCAATATAAAAACTACCAACATTTACACTGATTTTAGGTAGCATATGCAGTTGAGACCACATGTTCCAGATCTATACGTATCCCAAATATCACAGCACATTGTGTTTGGCTAATTATTCCCATTTTTAAACAATGTGAGAAATTACACTGCAATATTGTAAAAAAAAAAGTCATTCAAAGTTAAAAAATAGGTACGACACTTAAGAACAACTAGAAGTTCTGGTTGCTTAAATATGAGAAGAAAAATTGACTTATGATTGTAAATCTGTTTAAAAGTCTGACTTATACACTTAGTCCTGTCATCCCTCCCCCTTTTTTCCTCAGACTGCCTCTGACCTAGGCTAGACAGACTGAGGAGTAAATGAACAGCTTGTGGGTTTCTTCATTATTCAATGTGTAGCAAGGTTTTTTCCACATTAATCAAACCTGTTCTGAATACCAAATTCAGAAGTTACTTGTGGTTTAAGCAGTGTCATAAATAATACCAACTGCGAGTTTCAAACTTGAACATACTTATTTTTAATAAAGTAGCAAAAGTTAGAAATTAAAGGAGGAACAGATGGGAAGTTGTTTCCTCCACTGCAAGAGCTAAAGGACAATAACTGGTGTACCAAGTCCTCTGACGTTGCTCGTTTAATCCAAGATGATCTACGTCCTTTGTCTTCAGTGGTCATATGTTCACAGTGCTTTGAGGGATTACGGTATATGCTGAATAACGACATTTTGACAGATCAGGCCCACAGTCTTAAGTTAGTATGTAAGAAAACAAAGCAGGACACTGCTAAATATCAACCAACAAAGGACAGAAACTCTTCAAAAAATAAAAAGCAGTTAGAGACCACAAAATCTTCTCTTCAAGCAGTTCCCTACCTCATTCGAGACTTTCTAATCTCCGCAACACAGAAGGACAACAAAAAAACAAACAAACAAAAAAAGCAGCCTTCAAACCACAACCTAATTCCTGCTGCAAACCAGAATCTAGCCTCTACTCTAGGGGAGGAAACTAGCGTAAAATTGTTCACAGGCTTCCACATTGTCATTACATAATTCTGCATATTGTGCAGGCATACAGATATTAATTAATTACCAGGAGCTGGTAGGCTAGGGTAACTGAGTATATAAAGAATATATTAATTTATTTTCAACCGCCAAGTAGAACTTCAAACTCTTTGTATCAAATCTACAGGATTTGCCCCAGATTTGGGGGGGGGGGAGTTGATAGATATGAAAAGCTGCAAAGACATGCAAATAGACTGTTTGCTTACCTACCACACCTTTTTGCTCATTTTTTTATACACTATGAAGCACAACAGTACAAACTTCTCAAAGTAAAAAAAAAAAAGTTTGGAGGGAACAAAAGGAAGAAAATGTTTTAAACAATGTTTGTTCCTAGTTGTTAATTTTTGCTCTCAATTGTTTGCCTGTTCATCTCAAAGGATGGAAGTCTGTGGAGATTTTCTTTAGACCTGAATGCTGTCAGCAAAATCATAGCTGTTACTAGACTTGGAGGAAAAAGGGAGAGGGTAAACTACACGATAACAAAAATTAAAGAGATCACTCCTGCAGCATTAGAGTTGGATTTAGTGCCCAATTAGATGAAAGTGGAGGGGTAGTTCAAGTATCTGAGAATAAAAATAAACTGATTAGTATTTTAAATCATTTATCTTTTAAATGCTCTTTGTCCTACAACCAGAATGGTTTTGGAACATCTATTTTCTACATTGAGTTCCTTTAACACTTCCTTGAGCAGCCTACCAACACAGCACTTTTAACTTCCAAGTCAAATTTCCCAATTCCCTCTGCATATCCTCAAACTTCTCCATTCGACACACCAATAAAAGTTCATTTCATCAAAGTTACAGATCAAACCGTTAGCTTCACAAGTGTATTATGTTCTGCCCCCCTCTTCAAGAAGAGGAGGCAGTTTCACAAATTCCTACTGTTTCCTTTGCCAAAAGATACCATTAAATCAAGTCATCATAGCACTGAAAACCAAAGACCACATTCTCCTTCTTGCCAAACAGTTCTGCAACAGAAGCAAAGATTCATCTTTCCAAAACACAAAGCAAAAAGCCCCCAAGCATCCCCATCCATACCCATAGATCATTCCTCTGTTAGAGAGCTCAAGTTTGATCTCACCAAGTATACAATGACATAAGAATTTTTTTAGGTTGCATCAGGTTCTCTTTGTGTACATACAGAAATGGGTTTTATTGTGCCTGTCTCAGAACAGGCATGCAATATTGGCATTCAGCTCTGAATTAAGCAGCAGACTACAAGAAATAAGATTGTAATATTAAAGGTTACTTGCTCCTTTAATGATGCTTTATGTATTAGAAGCATCCCCTCGGCAAAACATGCAAGAGAACAGTAATGACAGATGTTTTGGACATTTTTTTTTAAGTTCATTTTGACTCTTCCTTTTGTTTTCTGCTTTATTAAGAAGCCACACAAGTAAATTCATAGTAACATTAAAAATCAGGTACTTATAAATCTGTTTCAGACTGGAAATATGAGAAGTTAGGGAAAGGCATTTTTAAATTCTAAGATGCAAAAAAGTGACAGTACTTGACCTGCTAATTTTAGTGTCTCAATTTCAGCCCAGATTTTTTAAGTTAGCATTCAAAATCCACAACAAAATTCAGGTAGCTGCTTAAAATAAGAGAGATTATGATACAGGAGAAAATGTCATGGCACGTAAGACAATGCATGCCTTTTATTGGTAAAAGCACAGCAGCTTTCTACTTTCTGTATTTCAGTTATCTATATCACATGACAGTCTTTGAAGCAAAAATCAAATTAACATCCTTCTAGCTTTCAAATATTATCTTTGCCTTCTGTCCTCTATGGAAGTCTAACTAGATTATAAAAGTAATATCTTACCAGATACTGTCATTTGTCCATTACTTAATTAGTGGTTCCAGAGCCACAGAAGACAATTTTCCCCAACACGCCCTAAACATTTATTCCAGAATCCATCTAGACTGAATGTAAGGAATTTACATGCTGAGATTGGTTGGTTTTAGCACTGGGGGGAGCAGGGACGTGTCAACATATTCAAATGTCAAATTTATTTCTAATCATTAAAAAATATATATATAACTGCATCTTTTGGCTTAAAGATTTATATTCCACCATCTGTATTAACTTCCTCTGCATCTCATTTAAAGGTTTTCAGAATCCATAGACTAACATTTTTTCCATAGCAGAAATTTTCTCTCTTTTGAAGTCTTAACATGTTGCTTGGCGATACCATCCCACCTCAGGGAAAACAACCACCCCCCGTTTTAGTCTGGTCGGAAGCCTGATTGCGTTGCACAGGTGTCCCATCTATCGGAAAACAAAGAAAGGCTCTGCAAGTACACTGACGTCACTGCAGCTACAGCAAGCACTAGAATAGAAACTCAAATATCTGCTTCATAGTACAGTCCTACAGGAAGCCAGAACCATACCCTCCTGTTAAAGTATAAAATGAACGTGCAGAGATATGTGCCGGGAATACAAATTTAATATATCCTGTACTAAGTGACATTTTATTTGTTGCATAGCAACAGGAATCTACTGCAGGAAAACAATATGGAACTTCTTTTTTTTACTTGCCAAGCTACAATTAACCCTAGTCTTCCCGAGAAACAGAAGTTCAACAGCATAAACATTAACCCTCATCACCAATCTAACTGAAGACACTAAGTCCAACATTTACTCTGTTTTACACTAAAGTGATTCTATACATTTAAACTTTTGCAGGGCATGGGGCTGCTGAGAGAAAATTCACTGCCCTCACGCATATGGCCAGCAACATTTTAATTCTGTGGTAACGGCCAAGAAAAAGTTCTCGGATGCATAAAATTTCCATTCTGAACTATGGAATGCTTTCACCATTTTACTCCAGAGTTTTGCCATACTAGGTAAAAAAAACCCCAACTCTTAAATTCTAGAATAAAAGGCTATAGCTTTATTTCTAAATAGTCCTGCTTTGTTTCATTGCTCTTATGTGTATGTTTGGGGGGGGACTGGTTGTTTTACAAAAAAAAAAAATTAAATAACAGCACAAACTCAGACTACTTTGAATTTAAGATCTGTTACGAATTTTAAGTTAAACTACGTGCAGACATCTAAACTGCGTTCCTCTTCAGAGGAGGAAGGTTTTCAGGAGGACTGCATGAATTGTTAAAAATCTCTCCCCCTTTCCTGAAGGATGGGAAAACTATGATCAGTCACCTGCTTGGGAAACCGATACACTGATTTATTATAAGTTATATGAAAATATCTAACACTAAATTGTGGAAGATTCCACACTTTTTTGTTTGTTTTTCTTAAATACCATCCTCATTCACAGGAGTTTGCCACTATAAAAATCACCAAACCTGAAAGCATTCCTAAGAAACAAAAACTATTAACACTGTCCTTATCCTAACATCACTTACAAAATATGAGCAATTTAATTAGAAGAACAACTTAAGAACAGTTATGAAGGCCTAGGTAATATAAACCAAATCATTAATGAAGAAATATACAGTTGTTACTCATGTCAAAACAGCTACAGATTTCTCACTCCATACAGTCACTTTTCTCCCTCTTTATTCACACCTAGTGAACCACAGAATGGTTTAAAGTGAAATCAGACATCTGATCAAAGATGAAGACTGCATCAAACATGAAATTAACACCTTCATGAACAGGTAGCTCACGAAGCTTAACAGCACATATGACAGTGTTTTTATTGTTGGGCCAGTAAGGAGTGCGAGAGGAGAGACTGCTTGTTTTGCATCCATTTGCCATATGAAAAGGATGCAGAGTATTCAGAATTGGCTTAACCATACACCTCTGGCTAGGGGCTTTAACAGGTCAAAAATAAAATCCTACTACTAAGTATTAGTCATGTCTAAAGATGTAACCCTTGCAATACAATCCACTTTTATCTGCATCTTACAGATTTACTATACACAAGTCACACTAGTGACCAAGACCACGTCTCCACAAAAATCACACCAATGGGTTCCTCAAACAAGGCTCTTCAACTATTTTTCCAGTGATCCCCATTACTCGCATACTTCAAAGGAAAATGCATCTTCACGCTTTACATGGTAACAGTAACATTTGAAAAGTATTTCCACAGTTCTACTTTTTTTCCTCTGCAAAGCAATCTCCATTTCCTTTATGCAGACATCATGTTGCAGTGTAATGCAAAAACAAAGAGCAATTTAAATAGTATTCTACCAATGTTTAGCTCTGTTCAGGCACCTAACTTTTTACTCTTTAAAATAAAAAATATACCACATATTGCTACTAAGTCAGATGTGAAACTACAAGCTACCTGTAAAAATTAGAACAGATATTTACCTGTACCTGCAATGCGCCTGCAAAAACCCACACAATACAAAATCTCCACATGGTGTCTCCAAAGAATTCAGTAACTTTCTCATGAACTCAGCACTTGAATGTCTGAAAGCTTGTACATGCCCTGTTCCCCACCACTGCAGTAGTATATCTAATAAAAGATATTGTGTCTCCATATAAAACCTCTGCCTTGATTATATCCTTAGAGTAACACTGCTACAGCAACAGTATTCATAAGCTGCAAGACAAAAACCTTTGTTTCTCTTACTGTCATCCATTAGTGAATTGTCACTGTTGAAACTGTGGCAACTAGAAGCACAGAACTGTTCTATCAGTGAATAAGAAATGTACAGCAAATAAAAAATATATAGGGATACAAGCTGGTTTTAAAGTTGCCTTTACAGTATAACAAGCCAAGTAGCCTAAGATACACCGTTCTTCCAAATATTATGAAAAGGCTACTCTAAGGTATTGCCAAAATATAAGACGAACTCACTGAACCCAGCAGTCCAGATTTCCTCATCTCAGAAAGCAGTTGTAAGGTCAGATGTAAAGTTCAGCAGTAATAACTTTGAGAATAATTTATCTATGAACTGAGTTGTTCACTAAACTAAAAGCTACTAGATTCATCACATCAAACTGTGGTAACTAGAACAATGGTACTACCACAATCCTTGAGATTGCAGCACAAGGTGTAAACAAATGTTTTACCCTAAGCTTTTTATGTATTTGATGCTTTGGTCTTCTCTCTCAATCTCATATCAAACTTCCAATCTGAAACACACTACTACACTTACATCTAATAGCTAAAAACTCAATGAGATCATTGAAATGCTACGAAATCTCATACTCAATGGCTCTCCAAAACATGTAAGCCTGAAGAAGCAGCTGGATTCAACTTTTGCTTAAGTTTATTAGCAACGACATAGTACTCAAGTGCTCCAGCCATTCATCTGCTCTTCCTTCTACTCTTGATCAGACATGGGTTCCCTGCTAGCTTTCTAAGCTTATCTCCTCAGCCTTCTCTTTGTCAGAACAACATTGAATGGGGGAGTTCTTTCATGTCTTAATTCACCCCTCAAACAGCAGGCTCTAACCAAGAGAAAAGTAGCAAGTACCATATACAGTGACTACTGCCCTGATAAGACAGCTCTGCATTTAAAACATGTTTATTTCATATGCATTCACACAATTTGTATCTCCAATATGCATATCAGCTACTTTGTGCACCACTCTCCAGCTCTACTCGCACTAAAGTGATTCAACTGAACAGTGCGTAACAATAATTAAAATGCAGTAGTAGCTTCTTGAATTCTGACTATATTCAGAGATTCCTATCAAAGCAGTACTCTGAAATATACAAAAAGTACCTCTAAACGTAATTCCAAAGAAAACCACTATTTTTTATACAGTAGTACATAACGACAACCAAGCCATGCCTACTCTAAACTAGCGTGTTCAGTGATTAGACTTACATATACAAATGCCAAGTTTCAGTACTGATTTTCATAACAGTGCTGTCATTCACTACTTTGAATTATCTCTGCCCTAATTAGGCTCATTTGGATTCACTGTTTTGTCAGTCTAGCTACACCATCTATTTCTGACAACAGATAACAATGTTTATTCTTAAATTGTAAAGTCCATTTAACTTAATCCACAGTAGGTAACTGCAGTTTTCTAAAAGTGGACTTTCTAAATGCATTCAAGAACATGGTACAAGTTTCCTAGTAAGGCTTCAAATGTTCCAATTTAAGTACAAATTCAAGAACTTTAAATAAAAATTAAAAAAAAAATCTTTTCCATTAACTTAGACCAAGTATTTTTACAGAAGAGTCAGCATTGTTTAACAGACTAAGGTTTGCCCAAAGAACCACATAGTCTCCTCAAATATCAACAAGAGTTCAACACAGAAGAAATCAAAGATGCACACATTACTATGCACTGTCCATAAAATATAGATCCTAAGCCTTCAAAAGAAAGCAAAGAAGGGGTAAAAGATTTTTAAAGAACAGGAAATATACACTGAAAACAAGTTTTCAAAACAAGCAGCCATATGTATTGTTCACTGTAACCTATTATATTGATGTGAACATCTACAACTGGCTGGACTGCTGGGCAGAGACCAATGGCATGAGGTTTAACAAGGTCAAATGCCAGGTCCTGCACTTGGGGCACAACCCTGTGCAGTGCTACAGACTAGGAGAAGAGTTGCTAGAAAGCTGCCTGGAGGAGAGGGACCTGGGGATGTTGACAGGCAACTGAACATGAGCCAACAGTGTGCGCAGGTGGCCAAGAAGGCCAATGGCATCCTGGCTTGTATCAGAAACGATGTGACCAGCAGGTCCAGGGAGGTTATTCTCCCTCTGTACTCGGCACTGGTGAGACCGCTTCTTGAATACTGTGTTCATTTCTGAGCCCCTCACCGTAAGAAGGATGTTGAGGCTCTGGAGCGAGTCCAGAGAAGAGCAACAAAGCTCTTGCTCAAAGGGACTGGAGAACAAGTCTTGCAAGGAGTGACTAACAGAGCTGGGGTTGTTTAGCCTGGAGAAGAGAAGGCTGAGGGGAGACCTCATTGCTCTCTACAACTACCTGAAGGGAGGTTGTGGAGAGGAGGGAGCTGGGCTCTTCTCCCAAGTGACAGGGGACAGGACAAGAGGAAATGGCCTCAAGCTCTGCCAAGGGAGGCTCTGCCAGGGGAGGTTCAGGCTGGACATAAGGAAAAAATTCTTCACAGAAAGGGTCATTAGGCACTGGAACAGGCTGCCCAGGGAGGTGGTTGACTCGCCTTCCCTGGAGGTGTTTAAGGTGCAGATGGATGAAGTACTGAGGGGCATGGTTTAGAGATTGGTGGGAATGGTTGGACTCGATGACCCAGTGGGTCTCTTCCAACCTGGTGATTCTATGATTCTATGAAAAGAAAGATACTTTCTAGCCAAGAGTTGGAAGCTTGGTACCTGGAAAACATTTTTTAACAAAAACTATTTCAAGGGCTAGCAATTTTATGCAACACTACTAGGTTCAAGGCCCAGATTTACTCAGAGCATATGCTCAAGTCAGATTTGCCAAGCCAACCAGAAAGCTGAATGGAACCTAAAAATACCAGCCGCCTCTTTCCACCAATGCCAGTAAAAATACCACAAATACAGCAGCATTGAACGTTCTGTTGGAAACACATGAACTACAACAGAACCTTTATCTGCTCATTTAGAAACTGCATTTTCAATCCCATACAATAAGCAAAAATGAAACTTCAAAGCAAGACTCTGCAAAATATACAATTCTAACAGGTATAACCACAAATGAAGATATATACTGGTCTACATAACAAAAAAAAATAACAGCATTTATCTGTAGCCAGATGAGATCATAATAAAACATTCCCTTATCTACATGCCCTTCAAGGCGTTTCAGTTAAAAATCTGGTATCACAGTACAGCAACCTGCAATAAAGCGATAGCAGTTAGCAGTCAAAAAAGTCTTAAGTATTAAACTATATTTTACAAAGTTGCTTCAAGGAGAATGACACAGAAATTTATCTCCTCTAGAAAGAAAATTAAATATTCCTCTGCTTGCTATAAAATTTAAACTAAGGCACAATGAAGCCTTTACCTGTACCAATTACTACTCATGTTCTTTTACTATTCTGCTAGATTCCAAGTTTTGAAACTTTTTCTTTGCACAGAATGCACAGCCACCTCACCCTCTTTATGGAATTCACAATTAGTACAGTTTACTTTGTAACCCAACTCAGGAAACTGAAAAGGAGTTTCAAATTTGTGAAGAATAACAAAAGAATGAGAGAACATTTGAAACAAAATCCTTCCAATCTCGTTTGTGCTGCAAACCAGGAGTTCATAGAGTTATTTCTGGCAGTACATCAGTCAATTTTTGTACCACTCTGCAGCGCAATCAGTTTCCACCACTTTCCCCCATACTTCACTGGGTTCCAGCACCTTTCTTTATCATAATTTTAAAAATAAAATAAAATCTCCACAATGCCATCTGCAGACTCAACCTCTGCTAGCATACTAGTTAGACTAAGCTGAAACAATTTTTACTATTCTTCCTTCATATATGCCAGTTTTGCCTGGAGAATTTTCAATATCCAAAACTAAGACCAGATTTTTTGCTTGAATATTCATCATGTTTTCTTCTAATGAGTCCTGTCTAAAGATCACTCCTGGTGAGCAAGAGAATTGTGCACTGATTCTCAAAATGCATGTTTACTGCTAGCAGCTCAACTGGAAAGAGTAATCCAAAGTAGACAGACAATTCCTCTCACACTGAACAGTCCCACTTTCTCCACCAGGCTGTCACTAGCATTTGGGCAGTCAACACAGAAAAATGTCCAATCTCATCATCTCCAAGAAGCAGTTCCATAAGCTGCCCACAAGCATATACAGAACCATTACATCAGGAGCAGCACATGTAACTGTCAGAAGGTGGTAAACATGGTTTTCAGATTCTTTGTAGAACTTTTCAAACATTAGCAATGGAATAATACAGTGAAGACAACTTGTAATAAGTGATAATAGCAGAGAGGCTTATCAATTATTAAAACTATTAATTAGGAGTATCTGAAATACAACTCAACATTTCCTTCTAAAACCTGTATCAGCACAGAGCATTTTAAAACAAAGCAAAATTACTTCAAACCCATTTACTTAGATAAATGTTTTTATTTCTTAAGTTAGAAAAGTTGTAAGTTAAAATAAGGTAGTGCAGCCATTTCTAAAAGGGAGAAAAGATTCTATATGTTATTCAACAACAGAAAAATCATTCTTTTCCACGTTCGCAAGAACACATGGATAGTTACAGCAGGGGAGGGACAATAGGACACAACACTGGCTTTTCATCTGGCAGGTTTAAATACTGACAAAATAAAAATAAAATAAAAGTGGCTTTGTTTCCATCTTCACCCCAAGAGAGATGCCAACAGGCCAAAAACACAAGGTAGTTTTATACAATTCACAAGATTGTCAGGGAAAGGTAGGGATAAGGGAGCAAGGTAGGCACCACCAAAAACTACTTACATATATTGAAGCTGTTCAAGAAGTCTGACTTCTGTTCCTACTACATTTATTTTAGCTACTACTAAAAG
The DNA here is from genome assembly GCA_013389865.1 of Piaya cayana. Taxonomy (NCBI): domain Eukaryota; kingdom Metazoa; phylum Chordata; class Aves; order Cuculiformes; family Coccyzidae; genus Piaya; species Piaya cayana. The sequence continues at coordinate 32,895 of WAAB01007891.1, forward strand.
TCAAATTTTTTGAATCAAACACAGAAAGCACATATCTCCTGCTTTCTCTCAGCACTACAGCACTCCTAAACCCAAACATGTCTGGATGTTTAGAAAGTTGGCACATGTATTTCTACATTGCTGAGTGGAAGCAGGCATGAACTGTCAAGAGCAATTTTAGATGAAAGGTCAAAGTACAGACAGGAATACTCTCTGTTTCACTTAATACATTTGCTCTCTAGTAACGAAAGCAAATTACTCTTCCCACTGGTTCAATAACCTACTTCTATAACAGTTCAGCATGAAATGCACTGGCACGGCAAGAGGCAGTCCTCATTACGAAGTATTTCCAATCACATGCCTAAGGCAGCACTGAGATATGTCACTTACAGAGTAAGTGCACAAGCAAAGCATCCACTGAAACAGGTACAGGAAGAATAATTCCTCTCCTTTTTAAGGAAGTGCAGAATAAATCTTTCATGCTATAGTGATCTGAAGTAGGACTCTAATTCAGTCCTGTTTAACTTCCAACAACAAACAACACAAAGCCCTAAATCAGAGTCAAGAAAAAACTTGTACATACCCTTCCAGAGAATATGCCTGAATTATACACGCTCCCAGACTGTTTCTAATTTTTAGAGGCTGACAACATAATTGCTAAGATGGTCATAAATAGCATTTTTCTAAGAGAATTGTATTCCAATTCCCACATCCTCCATTCACACAGTAATCTTTTAAACACTTGTACTTTTACTATCAAAATAATTCACTAAACCATCCAGAGACCTTGAGGGCAAAACAGTTGTCAAATTCCCTATCAGGTGGGCAGAAACAATCTGCCCAAAAATTACTTGCAACTGTCTCAAAGTCCTAGCTAAAGACCACACTTCCATCAGACAGATGACTCAGCCCATCTGTTATTTTACTTAAGAAGAACGAAAGTAACCTGAATTCTTGTATCCACCTGAAAAATAAACCTGCCTACACCACCAATTTTACTTTTGAGATAGCAGCAGTTTCAGGAACTATACTGGTTGCAGTTATGCATATCCAGTCTAATTTAACTGCCTGCTTGCACTTCCAACATTTTGACAAATATTTCTCAACTAAATTTAGCTTTCTACTTCAAAAACGCTATTCATGCAAGTATTAAAACTAAAGTAAAGGTATAATTCCAAAGCATTACCCTATATACTGATGTGCACAATGACTTAATGTCACCACTGAAATTAATGGCTTTGCTGCTCTGGTATTTTACCACCTTAAATAACTGCATTAATTTCAGCAGACTGAACTATACTACTGTTGCTAATGACAGAGTGTTCTTGTATACCCGCTCTCCTGGAAACTCTAGGAAACGTATGTGAGTTTCTTCAAGAATTCCTAGTTCTAATGAAGTTTTGTTACTTCTGCCATGGGCTTTCACTCATGTATTAAGGACAAAAGAAAAAAAGTGAGTGCAGTATCAGATTTCATAGCATATTTTGAACCTAGATTAGTAAGCATTCATTGTATTTTAAATATTGTGCTGACTTTTAAACATTAACATGAATTATGTCCTAAAGCAACATGCCTGATCAGAGAAGCTACTGAATGGAGACAAGAAGGAAATTTTAAAATACAGTTTATAGACCACAAATTTATCTGGTTTTACATCGAAAGCACAAGTGAAGATACAACATGATTTTCTAAAAAGGCAAAGCAAATATAGCTGCTTGCCCTATCCAAGAACAGAACGGACATTCACAAATATGATATGCATAATAGCCCATCAAAAACATAAACGAGTATATGAGGCTCTGGAAATACTAGAATTTGATTTTCAAAAAATACTGTTTATTTCCTAGTTCCTGCAACTTGGGTAATAAGGCCAGACTAAGCAGTCTACTTTCTGACCACCACACTAATAAAAAACAATTCTTTCCTACACAAAGAAATGGATGTAGTAATTCCAAAAGAAGGATGTGTGGTTTCATAAAAAAAAAAAAAAAAAAAAAAGAAAAAAAAAAAAAAAAAAAATTANTGGAGAGCTCATTTATTTTTAGAGTTAGCATAAAAAATTAGTTGGATACCAAAAGAATAAAAAATTAAAATAATGCAGTTAATCTTTGCTGTAGAATCCCAGTTCTAGCAGCAGAGTTATATTTATCAGCTTCCATAATACAGAGTTCAACATATGTTTCAATAGAAGTCTGTTCACACATGTTGTTCTTGTATGACTACAATGGGAAGTTATGCTATTACAAGAACTGAGGCACCAAATTGTGCAGTTTACCTAGGTTTTAACTACCCTATTCCCTATTCCAGTCAGATAGCAAATGGAAATCTCGCCGAATATGCCTATTCCTGGCTACCTATTATGAGCTAAATGCATTCAGAAAACTATATCAAAAGTAGTACTTAGTCAGCTCACCACAGTACAATATGAGCAACAGGTGTTCCTAGGAATCAGCTGTTTACCTGAAGTGAGGGAGAGAGACACAAGCCCTATTCATGCTGGCTCCTGAACCAAGTAACTTCATACTCAGGCTACAGCATTTAACTGGGTTATTTAATATTCAAAGTTTATCAGCAACCTAAAACCCCCAACAGGTGCTACTCAAAGAGCATATAATTTTCATTTGAATACAAAGCAGGCTTCTGCAAGAATTAATTCCTGCGTACCACTGATGTTTGCATCCCACTGAATCACCAATTATTTGAAGAAGCTCTTCACAATGATGCTTAGATTTATTTGACATAAGGAAAACTGGTCACTATTCAGTAGCTGACGAGTTAACCACCAGAACAAGATGCGAGATCTTAACACAAAGCCACCAAATCGAGATGGCTCTCCCAAAGGTATGTTTCAAAGGGCAGAAAAGAAACTGAGGGCATTCCCCCCCCTCCCCTCACATCTCATCTCAGAATGACTTCCATTATTTACTTCTTTTTGTACTATTTGGAGAAAAAACTGCGTAACAGCAATAGCAGAACGCAGTTTCTGAAGAAGACCACCAATATAATGTCAGAAGTATGGTTTTAGTATTAATTGCTAAGATTTAATATCACCTGCAAACAGAGGAGCTATGTATATATAAAACACTGGCCATTTGCATCATCTGCCTTGTCATTCCTCCCCCATCCCAACTTGCCCTCACCAGAAAATACACATTAAAAGACATTCCCGAAATAAAATACAGCAGGAAGATATTGCTGAAACATGTTTCAGAAATATACCGTTGATCCTAGTCTAAACAAGTCTAAAGAGAGAGCATGCAGTGAAAGCTTGCCATTGTGCTGGAGCTGGATCAACTAAACAAAACTGAGTCAATTTAATAATGCCTCTATAAAAATACTACTTTAACCACATCATTTTGTTAGCCTGTGTAGTTTAATTGGTACAGTTTGCTGCTTTTTTTCCAAAAGGCTTGGGATGGAGCATTCTTGAAGTCACGTTTCTTTGAAATACCCACACGACCACTCAGAGTGGCCAACTTGCAACTACATTTCCCGCTTACCAGCTCAACGCTCTGCATTCACCAGCGGGTAGAAAGTTTCAGACCTATAATATATTCATTTGCCTATATTTACTAACTGCTTCAAGTCAGCTATTCAAACATCTAAATAACCGACCTGAGGGTAGGTTCAACCTAGACATCTTCCTGTTACGCTGGTTAAGAGCATATTTGTGCTCTCCAAGCTGGCGTAAGTCCTAACAAACACACAGTTACATCAGCAAAAGAGTAGTCTTGTTGTTCCAGCTTACTTCACTCAACATCACCTGTACAATTAATGTCTTTTCACCAGTACAAAGCTCAAATTTATAAGGAGCTTCTCAAAATACTTCCACCAACTTTTGCTAGATTAACTGCACTCATTGTCCTAAAGACTGCCTTAAAGATATTTTTTTCAAAAAAAGCAAACCCAAAAACTTTATTTAAGGATCTGGATGTGAAGAGTAAGTTTTCTAAGTTGTAACTTTTTATCTGCGAGGCATCCAGCTTCTGTGTGAGGAACATGAATAAGCGAAAATAAATTTGCCCAGGCCAAACAAAGCTTAAAATAACATAGGACATAAAGATCCACAATTAAAGAAAAGTAGACGGAAACCCAGGAACACAGTTTTAAACAAAACAGCATGGAGATTGCTCCCATGCTTCCCGCTGCAAAGCTACCCCTTCCATGGAAGGTGCACACACAAGGAAGGGGGACGACTTTCAAAGTCAAATAAAACGCAATTAGGGTTTTACTGTCACGGGGGGGGAGAATTCTAACGGCTCGCCCGTTTTTCGCGGGTGGAAACTGGCTGGTTTTCATCGAATAAATCCCGCCGATCGATACCCCGAACGACTCAGCCACCTTTAAGACAAAGAAGATTCAAAAACAACTGCGAGACGGGCGAAAAACCATAAACGAAAGAGAACAAAGCAAAGCGCAGCCGGGCTCCCCAGCTGCTTAACCGAGCGCCAGGGCCTCCCGGGAGCCCCGAGCCGCATCGCGCACCGGGTCCTGCACCAGCCCGGCCACAACATCACGGAAACGGCACCGGCGCAAGAACCGGGGGGGAGGTGGAAAATCACCCTTGAATGAATGAGCTGGCGGGGGGCAGGCGGGCACCCCAGCCCGGCCACCCCGGCGGTGACATCCCGAACCCCACGAACGCGGCACCTCCCGGCGGCCGGGAGGGGGATCCCCCTCCCACCGCCTCTTTATTGATTACACAGGGAAAAGCCCAGCGGCGGCTGCTGCTGCTGCAATGCAACACGCGCCGGGAAGGCAAAGGAGGAGGGAAAAAAAACCAACAAAAAACACAGAGGGAGGAAGGCAGAAAGACAGAAACACAGACAGAAAGACAGAAACACAGACAGGAAGAAAGACAGAAACACAGACAGGAAGAAAGACAGAAACACAGACAGAAAGACAGAAAAGACAGAAAGAAAAGAAAGACGAGAAAGAAAAGGAGGCGCGGCAAGAGCCGGGCTCCCGCCGTGCCAGCCGGGGGCGGCGCCCCGCGGGGACCCCGGGTGTCGTCCCCCCACCGGGTGACCCCTCCACCCCCGGCGTCCTGCAGACTCCTCGTCGCGCCCCCCCTCCTCGGGTGTGTCCCCCCTCGGTGCCGTCCCACAGGGTCCTCGTGTCTGTCCGCCCCGGGGTCGCTCCGCGAGGTTCCCGTCCCGACCCCACCAGGGTCCCTGTGTCCCCCCCCGTTCCCCTCCTCAGTGTAGCCCCACGGGGCCCCTGTCCCGCTGCCCCCCGCTCCGGTGTCGCCCCGCGGGGTCCCGGCTCCCCCCACAACAGTGCCGCTCCCCGAGCGCAACTCGGCGGCCGCCGCCGCGGGGGATGGGGACGTGGGGCGGCCCCGCCCCCACCGCCGCTAACAATGGGCCCCTCCCCCACCGCGGGGCTCCCCCGGCACGGCCCCCGCCCGCCC